>JAECMU010224819.1:0-17345 GCA_016106625.1 Dracogyra subfuscus | reverse complement strand
AGTAAGCAAAAGTATATTTTCATGTCGATTTTCAACATGACGGAACGTCCAGCTAAATGTCGCTGTGTTGGAGAGATCATAAAAAAAACCGAAAGGTTTATAAGGCAGAGTTTGACAAGAATATTAGCGGGAATAAACGGCGGTTTAATAACGCATGTAAATTTGATAAGCTCAGTGAACTGGTATGGCAGTGGTTCTGTCAACATATTCTTGTTTTTCTTGTTTTAAAACACTTTAACACTTTCCCTATTTTATGGAGAACAGAAGGTATTTCCGTCCAGGCAGACCCCTGAAAACCGGACACCTCTGAAAACCGGACATTTTACTTGGTCCCATGGATGTCCGGTATTGAGGGGTTTCACTGTATATATATATATATATTGCTATGTAATATGACATATGTAATTTATTTTTATGATTAAGTCGAGGTTATTAATTATTATTACTACCAGTGTATTTATTGTTTGAAATTATTTTTACAGAACCACGCGTATGGTGTGATAGAGAGAATAAACTCTTGAGCACGTCCCAGCCTTGTTTCTTTTGGGAAAACAAATATTTTCAAGTAGGCAACAATGGAGCCAAAGTAGGGACTGGGTGTGTTCTTAACACAAGAATACAACTATAACCCTGTCAGTTCAACTGCCCATGATTCACAGCTCCGGGACGTACATGTAGCTTCACTTGAGAGGGGGAGTATATAATAGTGTTGATATAAAGTGCTGGCAGTAGCTAGTGTTTATCCTGTCCTCTGCCGGCTCATGTGCCCAGGACAGGCGTGCTCTACAACAGGTTACTCTGAATGTGAACATAAAGCCCTATAACCTGACCTGACCAGGGGCTAGTGGAAATTTCCCTATTAGCTCAGTTGGTAGAGCACTGGACTCTGTTAATGAGAGTCTGTGGTTCGAATCCCCTAAGTGGGGGTTGCTTTTTATCTGTTACATCTACATTGTAGCAAATTAAGAAGAGTAAAAGTTGTGCTGTAGACGGAGAAAGAGAGGACTAATCGAAATGGTTGCCATTCAGCCCGATGAGACAGCCACTCGCTATGTAAGCTGTCAACGTAATGGATGGACGATTCCTCCTCATGGGTATCAAATCATTGCCTGGTTTATCGAAATCTACTTCCTACTTACAAACTTTGGAATGATTGTTCCTTCACTTTCAGAAGAATTGCAAGCTGTATGTTACATTGTATCCTTTGAAAACATATGTATTGTTTACAGTGCTGTTTTTCCTATAGGATGAGGGTTATATTGTATTCTTTGAAAACATACTGTATAATACAGTGCTATTTTAAGTATATACGTTGGGTGCTAGATGGGTCTCTCTTTCTCTCCCTATCCCTATCCCTCATTCTCCCTCCTTCCTTCCTCTCTCTTTCGTGTGAGATATTATACTAGGGGTTTGTTTCTAACATTTGACTTGATTGACACCCATAGCTTTGACTTTCAGAATTGTAACATCATTTTAGGGGGTGGGGTGGGGGGTGGGTGGTGGTGGTTGGTGAATGGAAGTTTTAGTTTCATTTCCAAAACATTTTATTATTTGAGTTAGAAATTAAAATGGTAATTCTATCCATGGACAGTGTTTCTGCCAGAAGGAAATGTTTGAGTATGGTGGTATGGAAATGAATGCAACCACAGGTAATAGTGAATATGATTCTTGACACATTGCTAGATAAATGGCTTGGTGAATGCTGTGTACATGGTGTGTGTCATTGTCGCCACAACTATCAACCCAGCGGATGAGGCTGTGTTGAAGAAATCCGCCCTGCAGACATTGGCTGACTTTGACAGCAGCAAACATAAGCATGTAATTGAGAACCGCTACTGCAATCTGTGTGAAGTACAGGTGTAAGTACACGCCAACACAGTTTACACCGCTCACTTCAGGTGGCAGGGAAGTAAATAATAACACACTGTCCACCATAGTAACATAAATGGGGAAAAATGGAAAATAATTTTCCCAGGTGAATTACATATGCAGTGATGATAGCCAGTCCTTGCTTTGTGTAGAAAGATTATCTGAACTAGGTGATGTATATCAACTTGGATATGGAAATAATGTTTTATTTTTGGAGGTGCACCCCGACCATGTATTCATACTCAGAATGCACAAATAATACATTCAACTCAATTGTGGACTATAAAGACAGGTGCAATCTTCTGCTAACTCTAGATGTGTAAAATATACTAAACAACAAAAGATACGTTTTCATGATACAATTCATTCGGCTATAAAGAAATTGTTAAAATAGACCTGAAATTTCCACAAGACATCTATATATTTAATATCATTTTAAATAGACCTATTTCATATTCCAATTGCGCACATGTGAATTCTTAGTAACTTGTTGACACAATCAAGGAACTTGCATAGAGGATTAGTCACAAGTTGTTTTTTAATGTAGTAGATATGAAAAATATCAAACTTTCTTATCTCTGAAGTTGAAAGGCCATAACTCTTTAAAAAAAAGGTGGATAAATCACCATTAAAAAAATAAATCATAATTTTAGCTCAATGTCTTAAAAAGTCCTGAAAAACAAATTTGGTTATCTGTTAAGTTCTAAGATCATACCTCTGTTGAAAACGGGTAAAACATGATGGAAATCAAACTTAATTTGTAACAAAACATGATAAAGCAATACACACAATTTTAGTCAACTATCTTTAAATATTGTGAAAAGTCTGGAAATTTGTTTTTCATATCTCCCAAGTTCAAGGGCCATAATTGTGTAAAATTATTAAATTGCCAAGAAGGTACAACTTTGTCCATAATAATTAATACATGATAAAGATATACACAAAGGTTTAGCTCATGCAGTATCTTGAATTATTAAGCATTGTGAAAAAGTCAGGAAAACTACATCTCGGACAGATTGATGGACAGACAGACACACCGAAGGACGGTGACAAAACCTGTAGTCCCATCTGGTGGGACCGGCAGGGAACTTAACAAAACAAACCTGTTAATAACCCTGATTCATGTGGTTTTCCAGACTGGATGATGAATAGCACTTAGAAAAAGAAGTGGCTGAAAATTAATTTGATGTATCTAATAAACCCCCAAATAAAAACATGTTTGCACCTGTGAAGCTAGGTTCAGCGGCTTTACGTTTGTCATGAATATTTAAAGTATATGTGTATGTTGTTTTTTTGCCAGTGAAAAAGTTCAGTAAGATAAGACATATAGGTAGTTTTTACTTTTTCCATGGTGCAAATGCTGTTGTTGTTTTCGTTCCCTTTTTACTGCTGTGTTATAACTTTGCATTTGTAAAAGTTTGTTGTTGTTTTTTTTTATGTTTTTTTTTTTTTTTTTTTTTTTTTTTTTTTTTTTTTTTTTTTATATGTCATTTGTCTTTTATGCTTGCATTACAGTACAAAACACAGATGGATTTTTGTTGAAAGACATGGTATGGTTCAAGTGTATAGAAACCTTAATTTGTCGAACCATAAAATGACGGTCAGAAGGCAGGGCAAAAAGTCCAATTTCAAGTGTAAAACATAACGCAATACATTCAAATTAAAGAAGAGTGAATGATTTCATGTTTTCATAATAAAATATCTTTCAGGAATTACATGCGAGAATGATGACCAATTAATTTGTCGATCCATAAAATGACTTGTCACATTACTAGTCTACATTCAAACATTGAAACCAAAGCCTTATTTTGGGTTAAAATTGTACAGGGTTTGTGGAAATTATGGAAGTTGATAGAGTTTGTACCTGTGAAACTTGGCTCAGCGGGTTTAAGTTTAAGTACATCTCATAGAGTTTTCAAACACCATTTTCCAGGCTTTGAAAGTCATTGAATATTTAAGTAATTGATCATGGAAAGTTATGAGAAATGAAAATTGTTTGACAGTTAATTTTATCTAATTTAAAATGGCACAATAAAATAAAAATAACATTTTTGACCTTCCATATTATCTTTATAATCACTACTGTATCATTCTGTTTGATTTTCTAGTGCTGAGAAAACAAAACACTGCAGAATATGCAACAAGTGTGTTTCGGACTGCGACCATCATTGCAAGTGGATCAACAACTGCATCGGCAGTCGAAATTACCGGTGAGCTTTGATGGGCATCACATTTGTTTTCTCATGTATTTTACAGTATCAAACCTCACCGTTTAAGCTATCACTGTGGCTCCCTATCACTCCCCTAAGATTAGTTCAATAATTAATGTTTAACTCCTCCTAATTATTTAACATACAATTTTTTTTAATAGCACTACAAAAAGATAAAATGTAAATGGTCAGTATGGTAGAATCATAAATAAGTGACTCCCCATAATCTAAGTCGGGGGAGAGATTAATCATTCCTGTCAATTGTTGTCATAGCAATATCTGATCCACATGAATGGACATATAGTCAATTATTTAACATGTGTATGGGGTCAAGTGGATATGTAATGGGTGGTAGTGGTTTAGAAGATCTGTGGGTGACTGCTTATGCTCCAGATACTGTCATCCATAATGATGACAGACCATGTGTACTCAGCCCTCATCTTTTGTCATCATTAACTATTGCATCCAAATTACTACAGACATATGTCTGATGCCATATAATCGTGAATAAAATGTATTGAGTGCATCGTTAAATAAAACATTTCCTTCCTTTTAACAAAGCATCATTGTAGACTACAGAATGCTTCAAAATAAATTCATATGATATATATGAACTGTACATGTAAGGTTCTTTATCCTGCAATCACTGTATTCATTGTCAAGATCACGTGACATAAGCCCGACTCGACTCGAGTATTTCAGACTAGATTTTAAATAAACATACTCTTTAAATCATTTGTTTTAGTACAGTAAATGAAAATACATTTTAGTTTTGCGACAACAATCTATAACCTGTATATTTGTTTATGAAATGGAGTTTAGAAACGCTTTTTGAATGTGACAGAATGTAGCTAGCGTCTTACAAAGAATGACGTCATATATGTGTGACGTCATACCGCAGACCCTTTCTATGTTGACGATACTCGATTCGCGTACACAAAAATGGAATAAATAATGATTTTCCAACTATTCATGTAGGATTGCAGGATAAAAGAAATAACTGGTTACCGGTACTGTCTTAAGATATCGGCTTTATCCTGCTCAGGTCGAATGGTGAATGCAGCTCGGCAGAGCCTCGCTGCATTCGGCATTCTAACCTTCGCAGGATAAAGCCGATATCTTAAGACAGTAACCAGTTATTCCCTATTTACTGTTTGCCAAACTTCAACAATCGTGACATAGCCTACCTTTTTTATATCCATGCAAAAAGTATCTGCCCTGGTAATGTAACAGTTTTTAAAACATGGATATATTAAAATTTTCATACAGTGAACATGGAAATATTAGCACATTATCACTAAAAAATCTGATCCTTCCCAAGATTGTATATATTCGAACCGATTATGTGGCCTAATTGAAGGAAGAAAATGTTTTATTTAACGACACACTCAACACATTTTATTTACAGCTATGTCCCACCCCATAGCTTAATTGAAAGTCAGTCAGTTGGTGTTAACTGATTACAACTGATGTTCAGTGATGAAATTCCAAACCAATTCCCATCACTAGTTATTTTTATCTGTATTAATGTTACCTGTATAAATGTTGTTATCTTTATCAATGTTGTTATGTGTATTTTTGCTGATGTTTATCAATAGTGTTGTTATCTTTATTAATTTTATGATCTGTATTAATGTTGTTGTCTTTATTAATGTTGCCATTTTGATTAATACTATATGTTATAATATTAATGTTGTTACAGATGGTTCATCATGTCGCTGGCTAGTGCTGTAGTTTCAATTTGTCTGATTCTGTGCATGTCGTTAGCCCAGTTTATCGGCTACTTTACCGATCGAAAGAGTGGCAGAATTCTGCAACCGTACAAAGGTTAGTTCTTCTTCCATTGGTTGTCTTTGGTAAACAAAACCAAATTGTATGGCCCACAGGTCTCGAATTTGGCAAGCTTTGTAATAAACGGAGAGGCCATTTTGCTAACGGTCACAAGGCAGGGTAAAACGTCCCAATTTCAACAAGTGTAAAATACTGCAACACATTCAAATCCAAGAAGAGTGAACGATTTCATATCTCGCTTTCATGTAAAATTATTTAATCTCATTGGTTGTATACCGTTGGACAAATCCTTTATACCCCTGTGGTCGGAGCCAAATTCTCTGTAATTTCCAACAGTTTCCAGCCACCCCAATTAATGCTAAAGCAATAATTAGATAATAAATAACATTGAAAATCAGTTAATTAATTAATATCTGTTTCAGACAATTTCATATTACAAACATTTGAAGTTAAAAACTTGTTTATCATTGGAACTATTTTTCGTCACTGGCAGGTGGTTTCGTTCGCATCCGCGTACGTGGACAATTATTGTCTGGCATTATTTTGATTATTTGGCTATATGGTTTAACATGTCGGCAAGATAAATTTGTTGTAGAAGCATCTTTCGTGGTATATGTGCTCTTTTACCCTGAGCCGAAGGTACATAAAAAGCCATATACCCCTCGTGATGCTTCTACAACTTATAATGTTTTTGTAATAAAATAACTTTCAGGAGTCATGTTTAAGAAGGAAGGATGACCAATTAATATCATGCAAAATAACGCATGGCCAGTTTCACATTGACACATTTTCAGGGTATTGGGTAATGAGTCATTCTATAAGTGGGGAAAAAAAAGTTTTTGTTTAACTAGAGCACATTGATTTATTAATCATCGGCTGTTGGATATCAAATATTTGGTAATTTTTACCTATATTCTCAGAAAGGAAACATTTTTCCATTAGTAGCAAGGGATCGTATATATGCACCAACTCACAGTCAGGATAGAACATACCACGGCCTTTAATATACCAGTCGTGGTGTACTGGTTGGAACAAGAAATAGGCCAATGGGGATGGATCCCACACTGACTGCATTTAGCAAGTGCTTTGTTTCTGGATATGGAGGCACAAATACGATCTGCAAGTTTTGATTGGTATAAAATGATAAAAATTAAATAATTTAAAACAAAATTGTCTTTGTATTATAATTTATATTAACTGTCTAAATCAGACTATTTAAGCATAAAGAACATAATAAAACTATTGAAATAAAGAGGCACAATTTAAATGGGGTGTCAATTTCTGTGTGTTCGAAATCAATGTTGATAAATTTTAATGTCTCTTAAAATTTTAAGTAAATTTTTATTTTTTCTCTAGTAATGATTTTATGTTAATTACATATAATATTATGTGAAGTAATCCAAATTTCAAAAGCAATGGATTTGTTATTAAAACCACTATTTTGTATCTTTATATTTGACAAAAAACCTGTCCCAAATATATTTGTCATGACAGTTATAACCTCACTAAATATGTAATTATTGTAAAAAGATGGATGGATAACTACCAATAACAGATTCACTATTTATCAAGATAGCATATGTTGGAAACACTGCAAGACAATGTGTAGGTATGACAGTTTTCTATAATAAAATATTTTTATTGTCAGTTAGGCATCCTAATTGTCATGATTATGTTTATTGTTTGTCATTACTGAACATTATTTTAAAAGGAAAACAAAATGCATTTGCATACAGTAATTTCGAGATTTTTTTTTAAAATAGTGTATCAGTAAGAATATGTACAGACTATTTTAGAGCAAGTCTTTCACAATAACTTTTTATTAGTTAAAAAGTCCATAAAATATCATTACCATCACACAGCATTACCATCACATTTAACAATGTATGCTAATGAGCGGAAGTGAGTAATACATTTTTAAACAACGAGTTGCAAAATAAATGGTATCTAACAGACACATATGTATTATTCTATTTCTTACATATCCTCAAAAACCAGATTTTAAGCAAATGTTAACATCTTTTTTGACTTATAGTTATTTACAGTAGCTGACTTATGCGTCACAGACAAATGAATGTCAGGTTAACTGTATACATCACAGTCTAATCAATTTTCATCATGTATTTTTTATTGGATATATGACATCGGTGACCTACCTGGTCATCACCTAGGAGCAGCCAGTTGTATGTTGTGAAATTGTTAACACATATACATGTGTTGACAACCATGTGTAACCACAAATAATGCATGGTGTTCTCACCAACGGGTGTGTAAGAAATAAAGAATACTACATTAGTGGCCATTAGATACCGTTTATCTTATAGTGAGTTGTTTTCTTACAAAAGTTACTAATTAGTAGATAACTATGTTGTATTTGACCATTTGCAGATGTTAATGCTATTTTTACAGTTGAAAATTTAGTTTTACTATTGACAGTGTGTAGAGACGGTAAAACAGATCTTTACAACTGCAAAACCAGCATTAACGTCTGCAAATGGTAAAATACAACATACGGTATGTTACATAGTTATCTTCATTCTAATTCCATAAATGCTTCTTTTAAAAATCATCGCATTAAAATAATCATTTAAAATTGTTGTAAGGCGGGGTCAAAACTGTCACAGGTGAGCATAATTGTGCTTATTGCAAAAACCTTTTAAAATTACAATTAGTAACATTCTTAACTTCAAAGTAGTGGTATCATACACGTAGATTTACAGACTGTACTCATTCTGTTTTAATAACTGTCATATTCTTGCAGGGAACGGATCCGACAATGCTGTATTTTACATCTTTTACAAACGTGTACCAGACTGGGTATGGATAACATTCCAGTCTGTCACTATATTGTTAGCCATCATATGCGTCTCCTTGTTGACTGCTCTCCTCTCTTGCCATTTTTACTACGGTGAGTGAATGACAGTGATATGTAGTAGCAACACTATCTGTAGTAACTACATTTAGTAGCCCTCGAAATTCGCGGCGGCAATCGGCAATACCGTTGCAAAAGCTATTGCAAACTTGATTTGCGACAGCATTTCATTGCCATCGCAAATCTGTGAGTGGTGAAAAGTCTGTAGGCATTTCTTTCTGAACTTTTTCCAATTACAGATCCCAGAGAGAAGCATAAATTTGTTATCGTGTGTAGCTCAGTTTCCTTAAGTAATATAAATTGTGGGTTTTTTTCCAGTATAAAAACCTACGAAAGTAAAGTTGAGATGTTATGTTTTAGCATATTATTACAGCAGTAGATCATATATGAATAATTTTGACAGCATTATCTTTTCTTTAAAATTGATGTCGTAGTGCCATTGCTAAATTGATTTGCGACGGCACCTAACTGCTGTAGCAAATTTGTCCGAATTTCAAGGGCTGATTTAGCATTGCAGACTGTTGTTGCTGCTATCTGTTATATGGTTTGACATCTGTAGTAGATGATAAAGGGACATCGAGCTGCTGTCTGTTATATTTGCTGCGGTCTGTTATATTTGCTGCTATCTGGCCTAGTGCTTATAAAACTTTTAGAGTCTAGACTCGAGACTCTGATAGAGTCTGAGACGATAACGTCATGGCAACGCCATACAAATTGTATGTGTGTGACTGTCATTAGAGATTGAGTCTGGACTCTAAAAGTTTTATAAGCACGGGCCCTGTTGTAGGATTGGATAATGTGCCTATATCCAATTAAAGTTTAGGTTCATTTTTTTCTGGAAATAATATCTGACTTCGCCAGTGACTGGGTCCGAGATAGAATGGGGTAGGAGGTAGAGTTGTAGATGGGCAGAATTTTTAAAATAGCAATTGGTGAAAAAGTTAATAGAATTTTCAAAAATATAATAAAAGTTAACAAGCCAAAAATAAAAAGGAATCGAAGGTTCGGCCAAATATTTATATAATTTAGAGCAGTTTAGAAAGACATAATAAGACAAAGAAGAAATGATCAGCTTATTAATATTTAATAGTATTAAAAAAAGAAGTAATTTTGACATCAAATTTTAAAAGGTACATGTATGTCTGAAAGTTCAAAAGTCTGGAGCCAATTTCACAAAACATTATAACTTTATTTATGTCTGCTACTAGCAGTTACATGTATGTACTGGTAATATGTTTACATGTGTTTGGCATGCATTTCACGTAGAAAAATTACATCATTGTGAAAGATGGAGCATTTTAAGTATAAAACAAATTAAATAATTATATTTATATTTGCTATACTTTAATAGTAATAACTGTATAGTCGCAGATTTACGTTTACTTGGCTTATAATGTGTTATGAAATTGGTCCTGCATGATCTATATGTCCACTTATTAAACGCACTCTGTCACAGATGGTTGACCTAATTATTGACCTAACAAGGAATTGTTTGACAATATATACATTTGATTTGTACTTAAAAGTACTTTATTGAACCATCTACATAACCACCATATCACACATTTTATTGATATTTTATAAAAATAATTGAATTATGGGTACAGTCCATAATTCTGAGAAAAATAACGACTATTTGGAGAGCAGAGGTGTGACGTATTATTTTGAGTCACGTGACGGGCATTCCCCGAATAAAACCACACTGTCAAAACAATTTACTAAGCTCGTGTAATGAGAACGCATGGGTAAATAGAAAAAAACAACAATAATAAAAATAAGTTATTAAAAATAATTTTAAAAATGTACTGAATGATAATAAGCTTATACATTAGTTTATTTAAGCAACAGACTCATTTTAAACATCGACAATCCCGACTAGTTAGGCCTTTGCATATATAGATAAATTTATCGTTAGTCGTACGCGAAAAATTCTAAACATCTGGATCACGAACATCTTCATTTTCCACCTTCTAAAATTCATTATTATACAAAATATGCCATAACAGCTGACTTGGGATAGGAAATGTTAAATTTTTAAAGAATACGCTGAACTAGACAATGTGTATGTGTATATATATATATATATAACTAATGTCCAAAAGAAAGTATACACTGTGTTTGGGAAACCATGGAATGAAAACAAAAGCACGTAGAAAATCAATGTGTATATATTTCATTAGATGAGACTCTTGCCATCTAGTGTGAACAATATCAGATCATTCAAACATGGAAATAGCGCCTAACTGAGACCCACAAACTCAGGGGGGTCAGGTTGTGAAAATGCACAGTACGATAATTGTTCAACAAATCTGTAAAATGTCATTCAATTTTCAGCAAAATGTCATCAAATGTCGAATTAATAGTGTGTATGCCCACCATGCACATTAATACACGCCATACCACGTCGACGTACTGATGACGTAAGGCGACGAATGACGTTAGGCGTGGTGCGTTGCCTTTCCTGAAGGAGACATTGTTCCAGCTGTTGAGTGTTGATTGGTGCCACTGGTTGTTCTCTAACTTGCCGATCCAGGTAGTCCCATGAGTGCTCAATGGGATTCATGTCTGGAGAACATGATGGCCACACTAAAACATTGATGTTGGCGTTGTTAAGATAGTTGATGGTGAGTCTTGCCATATGAGGTCTCACATTGTCGTGCTGGTAGACAATGCCATGTGGTTGTTGTTGCATAAATCGCTGCACAATGGGTGGACTTGTTGAACACAATTTGGTGCCACACATTCACCTAATTGGCTGTATACTCCTGCCCTACCATCATTCCTGAACAGGCAGAACCTACGCTCATCCGTGAACATCACGAATCGCCAGTTACGCACTTGCCAATGTCGATATCGCCTGGCCCATATCATTCGGCTACGTCGGTGTTGAGGTGTCGACGTGCTCGAATACCGAAGTTTCTTAATTGGCGATACACTGTCTGTCGACAGATCCGATATCCCAGTGCCATCGCTGCCGTTGACGTCGCTGTCATGAAGCGGTCCCTCAAATGAATTGTCCGGATGTGACGATCCTCACTTGGTCTACAGCTCCTAGGCCTGTCTGCTGAGTGGCCGGTTTGTCGTAGACGTTGCATCAGTCTGCTGACCATGATGTGGGTGCAGCCGAGCATTCTTGCATTCTCTCTCCTTCTCAATACTGCTTAATCGTGGCATAACTTGGGTGTGCTTTTGATTGCTGTGCTTGTGACCTGTCGAACAAGCTGTTTTATACCAGTAGTCTGCACATTGATTTCATGCTACATCACCCAAAGTCGTTTTTCCATTTCATGCGGTATTTGCGTACAGTGTCAATTTGTTTCGTGTTTTGTTCACGGATATGTTGTGTTGGTACATGAGATATGTTTAAGTATTGTTTTATAAAAATGTTCTCATTTTTATGAAACTTATTAATATTTTTTGTGTGTATACTTTCTTTTGGACACTAGTTTATATATGTACGATGTGACTATATATACGAAGGCTGTGCATAGATCCTCCGCTAACGAGGACTAGCTATATTCACAGCAAACATGTATATACATGTAGATGGTAAATAAGTATTTGATTCATCCATATTACTGAACTATCAGGAACATGAGGAATACATACTAAGTACTGTAAGAACAGAGCGTTTTCTGGACAGGGTAGCAGGCATCGAATTTTAACTTTTGGGGGGCACGGCAAATGTTGCCTTCGTGTCAAGCACAAAAATTGAGGCACAAGGCAAGTTGGAGGGGCACCAAGGCAAACTTTTCCTTCATAAAAGAGGCACGAAGACAACTTATTTTCTATCAAATTATTATTTAATTACATATACGTTTACTGCACAACATTGTACTAAGGAGCAGCTGTAAAAATAAATAATTGTAGAACATGTTGGCAACCGTCCAACCTGACGGTTAGCCAGACCCATTCAGAATAAGTTGGGCGCTTATGGCTTCTCGCTTGTGTCTGACAGTCCCTTGAGGTTTCAGGTGGTCCATATTTTGTAATAATTTGGAATTTAAAATAACGCTACGGTTTGTTATTTTGATAATTTAGCACTGGGTAAATCATTATGCATGTTCTGTACATACTATTTATAATTATAATATATCAATTCATACTAAAACACATCGAATCAATACTCAGGCTAGAAATGACAATAGTATTATATCTTATTATGTTGCTTAACCTGTTAAATATGAACTAAACTTATAAGTATGCCTACTATACATTGCTCAGTGGCTTTGGTATTATTAGGGACATTTCTTCTCCCCGATCAGGACATCTAGATATGAGACTATATATATTTGATATAAAATCTTTACAGCCCCCTATCCCTCAGAGGCCCTGCAAATTACTTGTATGTCATGCAAAACTGAAACGTTCCACTACCTACTCCAGTTGGGTTATGAATATTGCAACACAGTGAATAACAGATAACAGACAAAATAATTTAAATTATTTCTTTACAATCATACTATAGCTTATATTGCTTTATTAAAATATTTCTCGGCTGTTATTGCAAATATTTAAAACTTTTAGTTTTAACTCGAACGATCTGTTATTCACTGTGATCCGTTATTGATAAACTGACAGTACTATGGCTGAAATATAGTGTAATTATGTGTAGACCAATTATAAATGGTTCAATCAGAATATTCATTTAATGTTAGATAACTCAGGGTTGGCCATATCCTAAAATTTTCAATTGCACACCGGGCAAGAAACTCGCATATTAAATTTAACTTCGGTGACATAAGTGCCGTTTTACGAAAACGTGCGACAATTGCCGATCGATACATAATTATTATTTTGCTGAGAATGGTCAACATCACAGTCTTTTCATTCCGGTGTGACATTGGTAAATTAAACTACCATTCTATGAAAATGTGCGAGGTATCCCGTAATTGTCCAAATTCAAGATTATTGTATTTTGGCAGAAGAGTGCATCAACTACAAACATTTAATGTGTAACTTGCGCATGCTCAGTTTAGTCAGGATGCGGTAACATTTAAAAATAAAACTGCATCGCGTACTGTAAATGAATGAGTCCTGTTAATTTTCAGGTAGTCTGAGACCACCAGACTACCGTTAAGATCGAACCCTGCATAGGGAAATCATGACATGAGCACATGCGTGCAAGTGTGTCTGTGTGAATTGGTGGTTGTGTGACTTATATTGGGGTAAAATTTCCTTTTTGCCTTTTGATATAATACACTAAATTTTCAAATGGTAATTACACATCAATTTGAGTTAGTTTCTTTGGGTAGTATGTCGAACAGTTACCAATCAAATTAATACAAGAATACTATAGTATAAAGGCAGTGAATAATTAACATAAAGATATACCGACCTTGTCCCACAAAGTGTTCACATGATCACAATATAGCTGTGTCCATGATGCAGTCTCTTGCAATGTAGCCTCCTTGATTGTTGATAACGCGAGTTGTAACGTAAATACATTTTAAAACAAAATAAAATATGCAGAAAGGCATTTTCCTTGCCGTCGATAACGTTAAATTTTCGGGGCACAATTTTAACGGCAAGTAAGGAGGGCAACCATGGTAAAATTGCCATGGTAAAATTAAAAGTTATAATTCATTTTACCGGTAATTAAAATTAGCTCCACTATTACATATGGATCTAACAGCAGCCCGTTGGAGCTCATGTCCAGCCGACCTTTCATTCAACTAATCAAAACCAACCTTTGGACGATAAAACATGCAACGTACAGTACACTGTTTTTTGTGTGTGTTTTTTTACGCTATACATTAAACTGAATGACCACTATGCAAACCAGACAAAATAATTTGATAATAATAATAATAATAATAGTAATAATAATAAATGGTGAATTCATGTTCTGAATGTTTATTATTTTATTTCAGCATATTCGCAATTATTTTTGTTATGAAATTAGTAATATATTGTTTTCATTATTTGCCATGTGTATAGCCGGCCTTCGTTTGCCAAGTCTCTATACATGGTGATCGTTTATATAAAATTCAAAAATACATTATACAGTTGTCGTATATATAGCCACATTACTACAAATCTATTTTGTCGTAATGTTTTAACTTATAAACTAGAAGAGTTCTAACTTTTAAAAATTAAGCGTGTTATGGAATTCCCTCAATTGTAGTTCAAATAAAATGTTTTGGATCACACAGTAACTAGGTTAGTTATTCCAAATGAATGTAATTTCCATTTATAATCCATATTTAGAGAAATAAGGTCCACTAAATCCATGATTGTGTGATTTTAAAGCTGAACTGGCCTCGGTGGCGTTGTGGTTAAGCCATCGGACTACAGGCTGGTTGGTACCGAGTTCGGATCCCAGTCGAGGTATGAGATTTTTAATTCAGATACTGACTTCAAACCCTGAGTGAGTGCTCCGCAAGGCTCAGTGGGTAGATGTAAACCACTTGCACTGTCCAGTGATCCATAACTGGTTCAACAAAGGCCATGTTTTTGTTCTATCCTGCCTGCGAGAAGTGCAAATAAAAGATCCCTTGCTGCCTAGTGTAAAAGAGTAGCCTATGTGGCCCGCTGGATTGGTGGTTGCATTTTTAACTCATCCGTCAGAATTTTTACTCGCATTTTGTGAGTGGGTGAATACTTTCTGCACTCCTGGCTTAGCCTTATATACATACTTACCACTATACATAATGGTGCATTCACTCTGGTTAGAGGACATATATTGGGAAATGAAATCTATAATTAAGACAATTTCACAGATACACAATGTATGTGGCTATATTTTAGTTGTAGGAAGCATTTTGTTATTTATAAAATTGGCAAATAGGCATTATTTGTGGATTTGACAACATGAAATCTGATAGCTCATTAACTTTGAGCCATCCTTGGCAGATTCTGGTTATTTTATGGTTGTCGCTTTGCTGTTGGCTTTTTTTTTTCAATATGAATGGTATCCAATATAATTTGCTGATCAAAAACATTATTCATGTCAGCCGAGACATTCCGAGTGTCACGAGCTAAAACCATTATGTTATCAAGACCATTTAACTTTCAACCCACGATATTTGTATAGTAGTTTGAGATGAGATGCCACTGATTAAAAAAACAAAATTGTATACAATTGCTAAACATTCTGATACTGCTTTGTAAGAAAAAAACTTTTTACTTGTCCACCAGATAACCACTACAGCAAATTATACTTGTCCAAGTAAATCTTCACTTGTTGGGACAAACAGACAAGTGCCTATTTCGAACGTTGCTAGACTTAAGACAATTTCTCACATATGGAAGCATTTTGTATTTTTAAAAATTGTCAAATAGGCATTTTCTGTGGATTTAACAACATGAAACCTGATAGCTCATTAACTTTGACAGATACTTGACAGATACTGGTTATTTTATATGATTGTCTTACTAAAATAACTGTATTTTTAACCATCACCCATTTAGTATATGCACGATACATTTTGACTGTAGTAAATCTGACTGGCACATGCAAACATATATTTACTTAGGCACAAGCTTGTAGACAGGCAATCTTTTCGGTCTAGGTCGACGTAACTGACTAAAGGTTTTTGTGTAATTTTATGTAGTATTTTTTTAACATGTGATATATAACAAGAGGTGTACAGACTCACATTTTTTTAGGCTTGCAGGGAGAGAGGCAGGCTGGCTTTTACCCGAATTAAATGAATATGCCGAAATCTGGACAACAACATTTATCCATATTAGCATTACTACCAAACAGCTCTATATTTGGTTGCAAACGAATCACCCTGCATTTTGATATGATTACATCTAATTTTGAGAGTAGAATGATAGAATTACATGGTAAAAAGGTTTCATCTAGGTTAGCACATTTTGCCCAAATATGTCTGTTCATATTTGAGGTTTTGCACCAGCACTAGGGGGCCAGCCCCCATCTATCTCGTACGTTTATGTATGCATATGTAGCCAACCATTTAAAAAAAAAAAAAAAGAATAGAGAGAACACTGAACTTATAACGAGGTGTGAAAGTTAAGGAAACTGTGAAATGCTTGTTGAAAACATCATAGCACACTGTTTGTTCATTGATAATTTGTATCATTATTGTCCAACACTGCAATTGTATTTAAAGGCACACAATCACGGATTTAGTGGGCCTTATTTCTCTAAATATGGATTATAAATGGAAATTACATTAATTTGGAATACCAAACCTAGTTACTGTGTGATCCAAAACATTTTATTTGAACTACGATCGAGGGAATTCCATAACACGCTTAATTTTTAAAAGTTAGAACTCTTCATGTTTATAAGTTAAAAAATTACGGCTGAATAGATTCGTAGTAATGTGGCTATATATATGACAACCGTATAATGTATATTTTAATTTAATATAAAGGACCACCGTGTAGAGAGACTTGGCAAACGGAGGCCGGCTATATACATGGCAAATAATGAAACAATATATTATTAATTTCATATCGAAAATAGTTGCGAATACATGAATTCACCATTTATTATTATTATTATTATTATTATTATTATTATTAATTATCAAATTATTTTGTCTTTTTTGCAAAGTGGTCATTTGGTTTAATGTATAACGTAAAACAAAGCCCCAAAAAACCCAGTGTATTGTCGCATGTTTTGTCGT
>JAECMU010224737.1:0-14091 GCA_016106625.1 Dracogyra subfuscus | reverse complement strand
CAGATTATGACATGGAATCAACCCAAAATATCAATGTGAAAGCTCATTGCTTGTTCTGGAAGAATCCTGAAAAAATCCTCAGATTCAATGCCTGCTTTATGTACACTTTCCCAAATAAAAATATCTGTCATATATTTTGCCATTCATTTATTAAAGCGAAAACATTAATTACATTTATGTTTATTTCAAATTTTTCTTTTGTCTTTAATGCAAAAGAAAGTGCCCTGAAAATGGTGAAAATACCCCAAAAATGTTTTGTCTACCATGCCTTGCCAAATTTCTAGGAAAAACACTATGTAATTTAGTAAATTAATATTAAATAGTTTGTGTGTTTTCTCTAGATATCCTTCTAAAATTCTATTTTATATAACATTGTATGCATTTCTCTCCACCACTGTATAGACCATTTACACTTAGTTTTAATATGTTTACCGTGTGTTTAAGTTACTCATTAAAGCCTTTATTAAGTGTTATGTGTCAGGTTCATGTGTATTGTAGCAGTGTCACAAGCATGTTAATATTGCTGAGGATTTCACCTCCTGCCATGTTAGCCATGTTGTTGTTGATGATTATTAAGAAATGCAACTTAAACTCTTGTATCTGTGTTACGTAAATAATTCTGAATTAGTAATTCACTAACAAATTTTTTTTAAGTTGTTTGTTTTGTTATTGAATATTAACATTACTGAGGTTTGTAATTATGTGGAACTAAAACAAGTAAGCATGAATTAACCTTCAATAAATAATCACATAAAAAAAAAAAATATTCCTATAAAAAAAAAACATTATATGTTAATTTGTATAAATTATATTCCTTGAATAAAAATGGCTTTGGGTTTTAAAAGCTATAGTTCTTGAGACATTTAATACACATTTGCATTTATGATGCTTTCATGATTTTGTATTCATGGAAATGTATGTTATAGAAAAATTCCTTAATTTTTACACCTTGATTTTCAGCGACCATAATTTGTATATAAATTCTGATATTGTCATCTACATGTATAAATAGGTTGTAAACAGTGTTATTACATTTTGGAATGTTTGCGAATCCTGACAGTCTTTGTGAAAATATTATCTTTAATGCTGTATTGATTTTGGTGTTTAAATTTGGATAAGCTCAAAGTCAAGGCCTTTGTATTTTTGGATAGAATGTTTGTATGCTTTATGTAGTATTGCATTCAGGATAAGATAGGTGGTTTCTTAACAACATGTGGATGTCATTTCAGTGGTAATACCTGCAAAAAATACAATGGAGTTGAAATTGAAAGGAGCCAAACCACCAAAGGTAAGTCTGGAATCCTAATTTATCATCTGCTCTGGTGCCATAAGCTTAAGAATGTGATCAGACTATTTTCATTGGTGCAAATAAAACCACAGGTTTGAAATAAAATTTATAGCGAAATACATCAGGTTGTTTCTACTAAACCTACAGTTTATAAGTAATAAAAACAATTAGAAGCAAATTTACTAGCTTACGGTATTTTGGATATGTTTATGTTTTTAAACAGAGATAATAGCCCTTTGTGTGTGACTAAACAATGGCATTTGTCATACATTTAGTATTAAATATACATGGCTGTTTAAAACCATTACAGAGGAATCACCACGGTACCTTTGAATATGTCCAGTTTCGACAGGATCCAGTTTTCAGAAGATTCACTATTTTGGGGAGAAAATAGATACTCATAACACGTTAGAGTTACTTCCCTTCAATTACATTGGAAACATTCGGAACATCTCGGCCAATTTTGTTTACACCTTGAAAAGTGCCCGATGTATTCCGAGTAATAACTTTAATAGAATTTCTGCGTGCATGTATGTATCTGTATCTGTGAAATAAATAACTAACTACATGCATTGTAAATATATGCAGTTGAGTTTTAAATTACAGTCTAAATGTGACAATGAGTGTGCTACTTTTAATTTGTGTGTTTGGATATATGCAACCTCATAGTGAAGATCAAAAATGCAATTAAGCTTCTGAGGTGCGATAGAGTCGGACCACACTGACCGTTACAGTTAACACCAATCAAGGTCTAATTAGTGAAAGCCGGAATATCTGGTCTGAGATCGCAATGTTGCGTAATGGGAGAATTAGGGTCATGCTATTTCCAGCCAGGTGGCGAGCCGAGTCTGTTGTTATTACAGTTTGTCAAGGTTGTTTAACAAAGAAATTAAGCTTTTGGGGAGGAAAATCGATCCGGTATCCGTGGTACACAGGATTCAGTTTTTAAAGGATTTTAAAGCACAGTCTATATACATGTAAATTTGGGACCAAACAAAATGGCCGATGTAGATGGGAATCCGGGATAATCAGGGTCCGGTTTTGCCAGTTTCCACTGTATATAAGTTAGTCAATTAAAAATACATCTACCTCTGTTCTTGTGGCAGTCAGATAATTCACTGAAATTAATTATATAATTTGGTGTGTGTGGGTTTTTTTCCAGCCTGATGCTTACCTGTGTTCATCATACCCAGTGTCGGAGAAAGAAAGCTATATAGGTGAGGGTGCAGTATGCACTATTATTGTTCTCAACCTTTAGACTACTGGATTAATTTTTTGGACAAGAACCACATTAAGTGGGTACAAATTTATACATTTTACTCATATATATTCACTTAAATGTTTCATAAATACATAAAATAAAGTGCATAGTTTTTCTAATTGTAATGATTTTATATTGGTTAATATTGATTAAAATTAGGCAAAAAATAGAAGAAAAAAAGTTATATTTACTTACGGGTATTTGTGCCCGCTGTGGTTAATATTGATTAAAATTGGGCAATTTTTTTTCGAAAAAGTTGCATTTACGTAAGGACATTTGTGGCCAGCTGTCCAGTATTTATGACTATTATTTCCGATAACAGTGGTTTTCTGTCCAGAATATTTTGAACTATGACTCCTATCCTAATATTTGGTGATTTTCACTGTTGGTAAAATGATCAAATTTATTATCAGATTGGCTGTCACAATCAGCTATCAATCCCTGAAAATTACTGGTACATGCCACCATTGTTGTCAAGCGAAAATAAAAATGAAAACCAAAATTCCAAGGTATTTTCCATTGTAAATTCAAGCATGATGTGTTCAGCTGTAAGAGGCGCGCTGTGTAAAAGGAGAGATGAGTCACCACATTTGGAAACCACACACAATTTCAGAAATCCTGCATCGGTGCCTGATATTTAATATGTTTATAACATCAAGTGGATTGGCAAAGAGGATAAAATAATTTATTGTTCAGTACATGAAAGTTTGTCTTTACCTCTCAATACCTTTCGTGTAGTCTACATCTATATGGGTTTCATTGTGGATGTCACATCTCCTATTGTTTTAAATATCTTGCAGGGATTCTAGAAAAACATGTTTAATAGTAATAATACTATAGCAATGGGATCAGTGATTTTAAAAGTTTACTAGCCATGATTAAAAATTCACTAACAAGTTAATACAATTTTACTAAATAATAGTAAATGTCGCAGATATATCAACTAAAGAGAGAGATATATCTTAAAAACACTAACAGTGAGGGTGGGTGGCAGGACATTAATATTTACAAAACTGCAACATTTGACACATTTTTTCCACTAGCCGTCAGGCATGGCAGTAGTAGTTATTCACTAGCCCAACATTGAATATCACTGGTCATGGGAGTGCAGCTGTCATAATCTAGAATCTCTGTATCTAGAAAGAGTTGCTTTTTTATCTTAGAATGGGGGAATGATGGGGATATGTACTGCGGAGAAAAGTACTGGGGGAAATGGTCCAGTGTGGAAATATACAGATAGGAATTGACTGAGGGCAATGCCATAGAAATCATTAAAACATTTAACTAAACGATTAATGGTAGAAACATTGACAAAATACGAACAGAACACACACTGTATGCGTATATATTTTAAGTCTAGTTATCCATGTGACTGCATTTTGTATTCGTGGGTTAACTGAAATGCAGCCTTGCTTCAATCTGCCAAACTGTAATATTTTTGACAATGAGTGTGACTAACTATTGTAATTTTGATGTGACTATTTTCAGTGAAGTTTGAGGCCATGGCCGACGCGATGATCGCCCACCACATCCTGGTGTATGGATGTTCAGGACAGCCTGCCAGCTCTGATCCAATCTGGTGAGAGAAGAGACTGTTAAAGTCACAGACCCTGGTTCTTAAACACAACCGTGAATTTCTCGCTATTAGACCCGTTTTTAATACTTGGAATGAAACGTTTACTTACATTTCATTGTTTTGATTTTGCCATTTCCAAACATCTGAAGTGTTTTTGATGTTTGTAATACTACAAAATGTATTGTTTATGATTGTAAAAACCTCTGAGAAGTAATTATATAGAGGTAGACTCTAGAACATATATCCTTACTTTAACACCACAGTTGTTTAGATCACTCTGTTATAGCTTTATGCAGATATGTTGCAGGTTTGTAGATTAACCGAAATTAGAGCTCATTTTGGGGGGCTGAAACTAGGGTATGTGGATTTACCAACTTCAGTTACAGAGCAATTTCATTCAGTGCAAACACTTTGAAACCATATCTAGTTTAATATGTGTCAGAGGGCACTCGTGCATATTAGAACTAACAAATTTGGCATGTCAATGGCATTAGTTTAAACAGTATTTATTAATAGCAAATACAAAGCATTCGGTTTAGGTATTGGCCTAAAGGTAAACGCCTGTATTCAGGGATTATCTTTTTCTTTCTTTTTCAATTAAAGGCATATTGTCACAGACCACTGACCTATTTAATGGTCTTAACAAAGTATTACCTGAGCAAACATAATTTGATTTGTCCCTAAATGTACTTTATTCAACCATCTTTATAACCATCATACTCCATTTATTAATGATATATTGAAAAAAATAATTGAATTATGGCAATGGTCCATAATTCAAAAACTAAAATTGCTGAGAGTGTTGACATGGATTTTACTCCATCATGGTTCAGTTCAGTTGATGCAATACCTAGATTTGGTTTCGAACAAGTAATGTAATTTCTATTTATTATCCATTTGAAGAGAAATAAGGTCCTAAAATCTGTGACAGTATGCCTTTAATGCATTTCTGCCACCCTTTGGATAATTGTTTACAGCTGTTACAATGCTAGGATAACATTTTCTATATTTATCTTTTCCAGGAAGTGTCCAGCAATCTGTGGTAACAACGAACCACAGAAAATCGTATTTGCCTGGGCAAAGAATGCCCCACCCACTGTATTACCTCACAGTAAGTCATTCACCAGTTTGGTGGTTACATTTTACTGATGCCTAGATACTGACACAAGATTTCTCAAAAACCCCATTATAGCAATAAAACCGAAAACTGAACAGCTTCTTTCATTTACAGTGAGACCTCTGAAAACCGGACCCTCTCGTTACAGGACATATTTTCATAGTCCCTTTTTATATATCGGTGTAGAAGATAACTTTTCTAAACCAGATATCCCTTAAAACCAGACTTTTTACTTGACCCCTTAACCATATGTCTGACGCCATGTAACTGTAAATAAAATGTGTTGAATGCATCGCTAAATAAAACATTTCTTTCTTCTTCTTTTTTACTGACCCTGTGAATGAATGAATGAATAAATGAATGTTTAACGACATCCCAGCACAAAACATACATCGGCTATTGGGTGACAAAGTATGGTAAAGTGAAAACTGATGTATCACTGTGAGTTTTCGGTTTAGATTGGTTTCACTGTATATTTAGATTGTAGAATGTATTTACTTCATGTATTAGTAAAAATAGATCTATTGCTTTATTCTACTTGGTATTGTACTTTAAAATTGCTAAGTGGGCAGCATAGCCCAGTGGTACAGTGCCCGCCTGATGCGCGGTCGGTCTAGGATCGATCCCCGTCAGCTAACCACTGGGGGTTTTCTCGACATAACCATATGTCCGACGCCGATATAACTGTAATTATAATGTGTTGAGTGCGTCGTTTAAAAAAACACAAAAAAAACAACAACATTAAAATTGCTACTAAGTGATCCACTATTAAAATGAATTGTAGGGTGTGTTGCAGCCAGTTCTAAATGTTTCATGTATGGCCTTGATCTCGTATCATCCACTGATGACCAAGTCTTTGTGATGTAACTTGAAAATGTTTTTTTGTATTTTTTTCCCTGTAGATGTTGGTTTCCGTATTGGTGGTAATTCAGGTATCCGCACCCTCGTTATACAGGTTCACTACGCTCATGCTTTTGATGGTAAGTTAACCGCACTGTTAGGGTGGGATATAGTCCAATGGTACAGCTCTCACTCGATACGCAGTCAGTGTAGGATCAGTCCCCATCAGTGGGCCCATTGGGCTATTTCTTGCACCAGCCAGTGCACCACGAATGGTGCATCAAAGGCTGTGGTATGGTGCATATAAAAGATCCCTTGCTGCTAATCGAAAAGAGTAGCCCATGAAGTGGCGACAGTGGGTTTCCTATCTCAGCATCTGTGGTTCTTAACCATATGTCCGACACCATATAACTGTAAATAAAATGTGTTGAGTGTGTCATTAAATAAAATATTTTCCTTCCTTCCTTATTTATGTTGGTATAACAATCAGGTACACACTGAGTATTTACTTACTAAATTAACTATTTTAATTTTAATTTCGTCTCTCATTATCTGTGTGTCCTTCACCATATGTTTGATGCCATATAACTGTAAATAAAATGTGTTTAGTGCATCATTAAATAAAACATTTCTTCTTTCTTTGTTTAACCGGATTGTTAAAAATCAGTGTATTTCTCTTTCTTGCTTATCACTTGTTAAAGCACTTTTAATGTTCACTAACTGTTAACTAAGTGTGAACATTTCCATGTTTTCAAAAAATTTGGAGACAAAAGATTTCTTTTTACTTTCTTTTTTAATTGTTGTGTAAACCAGACTGCTATGTAAACTAGCACAATTTCAAAATCCCGTCTAGCTGCCATTAATCTATTAGGATTAAAACTTTGACTAAACTGGATGCTGTCTGTTCTAGATTTCAGATGCAGAGGTTTATGCAGTAATTAACTCTTTTATACACCAATACATGATTTTACCTTTCGATCAATGACAGCAGTTCCCCAGTATTTACTAAACTAGGACACCAAACTGAAATGAAATGATCATGCTTATTTGACTGTTAATAACTAATGAGCCACACTTGCTGTAATTGTTGTAAGCCTCTTTATTAATGTGTGTTCATACTTACATTTAAATGCATTCTCCATTACTGATTTGGTGTCTTACGTTGGAGGGGCGGGATGTAGCCCAGTGGTACGGCGCTCGCTTGATGCATGGTCAGCGTGATATCGATCCCTGGCGGTAGGCCCATTGGGCTATTTCTTGTTCCAGCCAGTGCACCATGGTTGGTACATCAAAGGTCATTGCATGTGCTACCCTGTCTGTAGGATGGTGCATATAAAAGACCCCTTGCTGCTAACTGAAAAGTGGTGACAGCAGGTTTCCTCTATTAATATCTGTGTGGTCCTTAACCATATGTCTGATGCCATATAACTGTAAATAAAATGTGTTGAGTGCGTCGTTAAGTAAAATATTTCCTTCCTTCCTTATTTACGTTGGTATAACAATCAGGTACACACTGAGTATTTACTTTTAAAATTAACTATTTTAATTTTTGTTATTTTGCAGAATCGGAGGAGAAAGATTATTCCGGTATTAGAATCTATCTTACAGAAGAAAAGTATGTACCTCTAATTATATTTATAATTTATTCCTATCTCATGCCTGTATTTTTAAGTTATATAAATTGGAGAATTTTTCTCATTTATAAAATATGTTTCAAAATAAATTCCATGTGAAAATTGAATGGACTGATTATTAGAGCAATACACATGTGCCATGTCAATCTGTTTGGCATAAACATATGCACATCATTTGACATGAATACCTGTATATGGAACAACAACAAAATCCAGTCCTTTTTTTCTTCTGTGTACACTTTTTGAATGCTCCTAAAAATTAAAATCAAGAGGTTTTACTGCCCCATACTTTTTGTCTTATACTATCATAAAACCATTGTGGTGTAGCTTACGATAGTTTTACGATAGCTTTGAAAATATAGGCCCAGATGTACAAGTTGCATACTGCAAGATATGTTGAATTATATGTATTTTAGTATATTATATATAGAGAAGACTGCCCGAGTGCCTTGTGATATATCGTAATTTATCAACACGAGGCTTGTCAAGGATATTTCTACGTTTATCAATGAGTGCTGGTAAATTATGAATTCACAAGACATGAGGGGGTATTCTTTTTATTTTCTACAATTGTAAACAATGTCAGTAATGTGGGTTGAAGGTCACTATATTCGGCAGCGGTAGACTCGTTAATTAGCAGAACGACAGTGGCGTGATGTCACTAATGATAGCTTTAGCCCTGAAACATACACAGTGACCTAACAAAATAATGTCATGTGATTAAAATTTCACCAATCAAGATTATAAGAAGCAATATCTCCATTAAGAAAATCACAGGAGATATTTCAAATTATAGTGTCAGCAATATCTCTTTACAAAGGCCCTTAATGGATGATAAATAGAGGTTATTACCAGAGTGTTTTTCGGTATCGTCAATATCATATATTAGGAATAAAAATTGTATTATGTGAGCCTCTGGCGAGCATAATACATTATTTTTATTCCTAATATATGATATTGACGATACCGAAATACACAAGGGTAATAATCTCTTTATCATATAATCTCAAGCTTTATATAACATGTTTTTGTAAACTATACAGGCAACTTTAATTCCAGTCAGCCATTACTAGATATTCAAATGACGTAAGAATATGTGACAAGGTGTATTTTTGAATGGAAATGACGTCAACTCGAATGACGTCATTTTGGATGTCCTTACATCAAAACAAATTAGGGCCTAACGTTTTTTGTTTTCTGAACGCTGGACAGCTTTCATTGTCAGATTGCCATTGAAATGTTTTTATTTAAGGAAAATGAATGTATATGTCAGTTATGGAATGTCACTAAAGTACGTTTGCTTAAATGTCAATAAACCTAGTGCCGTAACCTCGATTAATTTACATCTAATTTGCAAAGTTATCAAATTCTTTAAGTATGTGATCAAGGAAAATATCACATACTTTGATTGCACTGAAAATGTAAGATATTAAATTACACATTGGATTTATAATCTAATTGTCATAGGTTGTAACCAATATTTTTATTTTTTGCAGACAGAAATTTGTAGCTGGAATATTCCTGATGTATACTTATCTGCTATCAATTCCACCTAATACTCCAAGTAAGTGTTTGTGTTTTTCTGATGTATGATGAAAATTGTAGATGGTGACAACTAAGGCTGAGCATGCAAAGCCTGTTTCTTAGCTATCTTACACCCATGTTACTACATAGATTAACAATGCTATATAACACATGTGTTTAACAAACAACGGGGTTCATAAATTCATCTCAGAGTTCTACCTAATGAAGGCAATGAATTAAAGATAGATTAGCATTTGGCTCTTTCTTAGATTTTATTAACTTGTAAGTTAAAGTTTGTTTTGTTTAATGACATCACAGGAGCATTTAGATTTTTTCAGTCATCCGCTGTTGGATTCCAAACATTTGGTTTTTGTGACATACAGAATTTGGTACATTTTGTTTTCATTAACAGCAAGAAATATATAAGTATGTTCCCCACAGACTGGACAACACATATGACAACCTTTGATATACCAGTCATATACTGGTTATAACAGGGAAAACCCAATCACTGAGGTACATATGTCCAAGATAAAGGAAATATCACAAAGCTATCATGCACATCAAAGCATTAACGAAGAAATCTTATTTGACAAAGAATATAAAATACTTGTAGCCTATAGTTTTCACAGGGAATGCCTGTTTCTCATACTATGGAATTTACTACAAGTTATTTACTTCTGAGCCGATTGTTTGCTAAATTGCACAGAAATGTTTAAATTTTTTGTTATTTTCAAAACACTTTTACCTTTCTCTTTACGTCAAACCAAAATGGAATTTTTAACAAAAAATATTTTTGTAGGAGATGGGACAGAATATATGTCCATTTTTTATATATATATTTTTTATAATTTGTTGGTCTCTCCTTTACGCAGTAAAAAAAATTGAGATATGGGTATTACTTTTCCGACGATGGCAGCGATAGTATCAACTTTCTGTTTTACAGTTTCGTATTTAAATCAGCTTTTCACAAACAGTAAGTCATATGTCATTGAAACTTGGTTTATTGTTGCACCTGTGGATGTTCATCACGGTGCACTGAAAAAGTTTAGGTTAGGCAAGACACTTAATTCTGTGAAATTCCTCTTACATTTTTATTATGATATTGTACTTTCTTTTCATTCTTTTATGTATATTAAAAACCTGCTGTCATGTCTCTTGTTGTTCTTTCCAGTGGTCCACTCTGACATCAGTTGTATGTATCAGGGAGAAAACACCATGTATCCGTTTGCCTACAGGACTCACGCTCATGGCTTGGGTATGGTGATTGTTATTGTTCTTTTTAAAAGAGTGTACTTAAAAATTGTGTCTGTAAAATGTTTCACTTACTTGCAGCATTATTGCGTGCAGGATGAGTCCCTGTGTTCCCAAGTAGGAATCAGGGGTGCCGCAGTATAGTGCAGGTGGAAAATAGTTTAGCCAGTATGAACATCACAATAAAAGACTATAGGAACCTTATCATATGCAGCCATGTTGTATAGAAAAAGTACACCTGAGGTGGTAGAAATTTTCCCCTGGGATAGTTTGAACAACCTTTTATTAGCGAAATACTAAATGTTAAAGTCACTCAGTAAAAAAAACAAATTAGTAGTTCACTAATGTGGCTATGTGGCCCTAGTTATCGGTGTCACCTTCATTATTAGATTTATTTGGCTTAATAAACTTGCAACATATGCAAAGTACAGACAAAAGTGATGTCACAGCAACAGTACAGAAATTACGATCGTTCTGTATGAAATGTTTTTCTCCACTTGTAGTATGTTTTGTTTTCTGTTGGAGTTTGAGTGGGAGGGGTTGTGTATTGGTTGTTTAAATGCCTCAAACATTTAATATAGAGGTTTATTTTATGGAAACCAATTTATATTTAAATACCGAGCACATTGTCTGAATTAGCCAGGACTTGTATGTTTTAAATGTGTTTCTTTGTCTTCATTACACAGGCCGAGTCATCACAGGCTACCAGTATAACAATACCTGGCATGAGATTGGAAAAGGAAACCCACAGTGGCCACAGGTATTGTAACCCATTCTAAACTGATGGGGTGAGGTGGGATATTGGTGGGTTTTTTTGTTGTTGTTTGTTTTGAGGGTTTTTTTGGGGATGGGCATCAGGTGCAGATTTGAAATTTATTTGTTGTTGTTTTGGTGTTGAGGGGTGGGTTTTGTTTTGTTTTGCTTATACAATGTTTAGTTTAAGTGGCAGACTGTAGATATAGCAAAATAATAAAATGTTCACCGCATCTATACACTTTACTCCAGTCTAACTGATATAGAGGTGCTTATTGCACAGAACAAGTTTAAGTCATGACTACACCTTACTTTTGTTTGGCAGCTATGTGGGGTCATACAGAGTGCACATCAATTTTTTTCAGTGCATACTTATGTGAACCAAAAAATAATTGCGGTCAATTGTTAAATTGATTCATGGGACCAGACGTAGCCCAGTGGTAAAGCACTTGATTGATGCACAGTCGGTTTGGGATCAATGTCCATTGCCACCACGACTGTATTTGCTATCCTGTCTATGGGATGGTGCATATAAAAGTTCCCTTGCTGCTAAACAAAAAGAGTAGCCCATGAAGTTTCGACAGCAGGTTTCTTTCCAAAATATCTGTGTGAACCATAGATCCGATGTAATGTAACCATAAAAGAAAATGTGTTGAGTGTGTCGTTAAATAAACCATTTCCTTCCTTAATTGATTCATTGGGACCGGCCTCAGTGCCGTCGTGGTTAGGCCATCGGTCTACAAGCTGGTAGGTACTGGGTTCGGATCCCAGTTGAGGCATGGGATTTTTAATCCAGATAACAACTCCAAATCCTGAGTGAGTGCTCCGCAAGGCTCAATGGGTAGGTGTAAACCACTTGCACCAGTCAGTGATCCATAACTGGTTCAAGAAAGGCCATGGTTTGTGCTATCCTGCCTGTGGGAAGCGCAAATAAAAGATCCCTGTGAGAAGTATTCTGTAATAGTCATTTGGTTAGTATGCATAAATATTATGATTGGTCTCCATATTTCATATGTATGTGCAGATGTCTGCGCTACTCTTCTTGTAACATAGTGGTCAATTCTAACAATAAAATAACTGTATAAACTTTCCTAATAGCACATGTCTGAGTTCCAGGCATCTTCAGTGAGATCAACTCACTAACATGTTGGTGAAGACATCAATTAAACCTGTTCCGTCTCTATTGTTTTTAATGAGATCAACTCGCAGCATTTTCTTTTTCTTTTCTGCAATTATTAATGTGCATCTAGCAAAACATTAGAATACATGTATCATTACAACTGTATGCCAACAAAGTTGTAGGGAACTTGAACAGTAAAGACAAAGAAACAGTCGACTGCCATATTAGCATGCTAAGACCCATCCATGCACGATGGATCGTATCTGCTTTTGACAAGGTAGCCCAAGGATCTGCAATCGTCACACGTAACTGGCATATTGCTGGACTATTGAACAGTTAGCCTGCCTCGTCTACAATGAATTGTGCTCCGGTAGTTTTATAAATGTATTAGAATTTTAATATTTTTCTGTTTTAATAGCTTGTGACAAATAACTTGCCGGACTATTTGACAGTTAGTTTGTCTTGCCTACAATAAATTGTTTTTCAGTTCTGTTTTATAAATATATTAAAATTATAATATTTGTTTTTGTTTTAATAGTGTGAGACACATACAAAATATAGAAATAAATTTGTAATATTATTAATGTGAATAACACATTCTCACATTTTTGATGGTTATTACTCTTTAAGCAATGTTAAAGTTTTGTGTTTAACTACATTTGTCACAAACTATAACTCCCTAGATCAGTAAATTGTGTGTTTTTAATATGCATTGAGAAAATTTGTATGGATGCAACTGTTAGCGACACCAAATACGAATATTGTAGACAGTTGATTTTGAAGAATTGTTGAGGGGTTTTAATGTTTAAAATTTTATCATTAAGTAATTTTTTTAATTTTTTTTAAATTTCAGGCTTTCTACCCAGTTCATGACAAGATTTCTGTGAATCGAGGTGATAAATTGGTGAGCTTGTTGGTTTTTTGTGGGGTTTTTTACTATGAATACATTGTTATGGTAGCTTGTAATCTTATGAAAGTCACAGACTCTGGTTTCAACTCTTAAAAATGAACACCGAAGTTTACTTAATATGCAAACCTGTAACACATTGGGATAAAGTTACAACAGATTGAAACCTGAGTCTGTGACATTGAAATTGGAAACCATAACTTCTCAGACAAACGTATATTTTTAAAAATATGAAAATGCATTCTGTGATATTAAAAACACCAGAATGACCAGAAACGCTTTGGTTATATGGAAATGGATAATCAAAGGAATAAAATCTAAGTAAAGTTTGATTTGATTTATTGAAAACTGCTCTACTAGTGAAAAATATGCTTTTGTGTTTAAAAATTAGGGTCTTTCAATTTAAACCTATCATTTGAAAGTTGTCATTGTGCATGCCATGAGTAATTTGTTAAATAAAGGCTACATGTGTTTCATGCTTAAATCAAATATTTTACATCAAGTAACGTTTGAAAACATCATATTTACTTGTAAAACATTAGTGAAAACATGTTTATTTTTTCACACAGTGTATGGTCTTTTTGTTACATGCATAATTTCTTTCAGTGAAAGTGACATATTTCATGATAGTTAAGCTGTTACCAATGATAATTTTTATATCTTTTTTGTAATCAATTTATGCAGTGTTTACGCTTACTTAATTGTAAAGGAATTTGTGAAAACGTTGTTTTTTTTACATGTGTTTAGTCTTGGGCAGAGTATGACAAATATTTTGAAAAGTCACTAGCCACAGGGCTAGTGGGTTTGTGAAAACCAC
>JAECMU010224734.1:0-11766 GCA_016106625.1 Dracogyra subfuscus | reverse complement strand
TCTCTGGGATCTGTAATTGCCTACAGACTTTTCACCACTCAGATTTGCGACGGCAATGAAATGCTGTCGCAAATCAAGTTTGCGATAGCTTTTGTGACGGCATTGCCGATTGCCGCCGCAAATTTTGAGGGCTGAAGTGCTCCTACTAGCTGTGGTACACTAGCTAAAAAGAGAAATAGCTCAATGGACCACCGATGACAATCGATCCTAGACAGACTGCACATCAGGTAAACGCTCTACCACTGAGCTACGTTCCCAGACTTTAAAAAGGGTTAAGGGTTAAAGTTCACCTTTGCCGAATCCTCAAACTGTACGTCTATTTGATGTCTCGTCGCCAGATCCTGTAACTGTTGTTCTGGTCGGAGCCCGGGCACCGCTACAAGGGATGAGAGGGAAGGAATATTAGTTCACGGGACTAGCTCGGACACTGGCCAAATTCATCAAGTGCGAATTTCAAAAATAATTGGTAAATTTTATTTCTGTTCAGCAACACTTCCAAACATTTACAAGGTGTGAGCTCACTTCAGGATTTCAAATTTTATACAAACAAAAGTATAAGATTCATACTACTGCTTCTGAACATTCTTGACATTGCTGTTTATCATCCATTAAAGGGTTTTGTAGGAGATATCACTGGCACTATAATTTGCAAGATCTCCATTGAGCTCGAGAGGGGATTGCCCCCTCTCGCACCAGAACATTTTGTAAATTTCAAGTCACAAAAGGTGCTTTTTTTTCTGGCATTTAATAGTTGATTTAAATAAAGTTAACCATAATCTATCTCATGATATGTCGCACCGGCACCGGTCACGCTGAAGGTGGTAGGGCCTAGATGATCATAGGCCTAAATGTGTGCTGCCAGTGGGCTAATCTCACCCGGAAAATTCTGAAAATAAAAGCTAATATACATGTAGATGCGATTTCCTGGCATCTGGGGATAGTATTTTGCCGTCTTTCATTACATAAAATATTATTCTCGATTTATGGTTTTCAACATGCCAACAGCCAGCTGGTGATGTCATTAGGTAGCCCATTAACAGACGATGGACAGTTAGCGGCTCGGAAATAGCAGCTCTCATGATTAGATAAAGAATAATATATTCATTTCTGACATAAAAACTTCTCAGTATTTAACGACTTCTGTACGTAATATGAACACTACAGAAATTGTCTTTATGACGTTATTACAAAACAACCTCGCTTAACCTATGACGTATTTCTGCCAGAAAATTTGCGACCGGTATATCGTTGATTTTACCACCTGAAATGTTTAGCAGGGATCCAATCAGATTCGTTCTTACAAATGTGTTGAATTAGAATATTATTATTATATACTCCAAGTACAGGCTAAATATAGCAATACGTGAATAGAACTGACGGAAGGTTTTTTTCATCATACAGAGTATGACAAATATTTTGAAAAGTCACTAGCCACAGGGCTAGTGGGTTTATGAAAACCACTAGCCCACCCAGATAAAGCACTAGCCCAAATTCCTGATCAATTATAACTGGATTTTTATATACTTTTTGTAACATTACACATTTATGAGTATAACAGTAAAATAAAACAAACAATTAATTGTATAATTAAATCATGTTGTAACTTTCAGTTTTTTGTTGTTTTGTACTTTGGTTTTTTATCAAGTGCGACCCATCATTATTGTTCCGTTTTCGCTTTAGCCCTCACCCCAGTGAAAGATAATTGAGCAACCTCATGGTTGATATCAAATCTCATAATTATTAAAATAATTAAATTTAAATGAGGGTATGTACAGTAATAGATGGTTCAATGTATTCGGTAGTGGGTTATGCATTTATGTCGCCGGGAACAGTGATGTCTATTACTCAAATACAGCGCATCATCCCGGGCCGATACAAAATAATATAACGGCGACGTCTAATCCGTTGTTAATTGATGAACAAAAAGGTACCGACTTGTATCGGCAGCTGTGACACGTTATCCAGACCGCTACACGTAATACTATTAGGCCAAGCAGAGTGCGGTTACCATTAAAGTACATTGTTTTCCTGATTGCCAATAACCACATGTCAGCGAAGTGTTAAATTAGAAAACAATGGGTAAATAAAACAAACACTGAAATGCAAATCATGACTGGGGTTTTACTTGATTGAGATAATATAACCCTGTCATCGCTATTTGTGATTTCCAAGTTTTAGCCTCAAAATTTTTTACGAGATTAACTACCACGTGGCGTATCCAACCAATCAAAACACGCATGTCATTAGACTTATTTCCTGTGCCAGAAACTTCAAAGGGAAAAGTAAACAATGCATGCTGTAACTGTGGCGATGTAGAGATAGCATGTTACTGCAGTTTGCAGACCTAGTTCAAGTAGATTATTATTATATACTGATTTCGATGTTGATATTATTCGATGACAAATGTCACAATTGAATTTATTAATTGGAAAGAAAAAAAAAACCCACACGATCGAGTGACAAGGAGGGGTGGAAACCACTAGCCCTGCGGGCTAGTGGTTTTGCGTTTCTCACTAGCCAGAACTTAAAAACCACTAGCCACGGGCATCGGGCTAGCTGATTTGTCGAACTCTGCATCATAGCGGATTGATTTTCGACTTGGTGGAATTTTTTATCAGCTTGGCGGCCTGTTTGCGAACATCTTCAGCTAGATGATGCAAATTCTGAGCTTGGCGGGTGTACAAGCCGCTTACTCTGGTTGGAGAACACTGCAGTATGATACACAATGTGTCGTAATGATTTCAGATGCACAACAAATTTTGGGAAGTGATGTCATAACTTAGTGCGGCTTCTTCAGTTTTAGCCGAGAGTAATCGTTTACCACTAAGCTACGTCCCGCCCCCTCGAGCAATAGATGAATCACAACACAGGTTTCGTAAAATCAGTACGGCACACAAGATCGTGTAAGAATTGCTATTAAAAGACTCACTGGTTCCAATCCCTGACTGGGGAATCAACAACAGGCCCGGTACAAGCTGGCGGCCAGTCTTCATGTTCAAACCTCCCAGAGCTGTCGACACAGAAAACAAAACAAGACATCAGATGAAAGAAAGAAAGAAAGAAATGTTTTATTTAACGACACACATTCAACACATTTTATTTACGGTTATATGGTGTCAGACATATGGCTAAGGACCACACAGATTCTGAGAGGAAACCCGCTGACGCCACTTCATGGGCTACTCTTTCCAATTAGCAGCAAGGGATCTTTTATTTGCACTTCCCACAGGCAGGATAGCACAAACCATGGCCTTTGTTGAACCAGTTATGGGTCACTGGTCGGTGCAAGTGGTTTACTCCTACCCATTGAGCCTTGCAGAGCCTCACTCAGTGTTTGGAATCGGTATCTGGATTAAAAATCCCATGGCTCGACTGGGATCCGAACCCAGTACCTACCAGCCTGTAGGTCGATAGCCTAACCACGATGCCACCGATGCCGGTAGACATCAGATGAATGATAAAAAAGCTAAGCAGAATCCCCAGACTTGACAAAACTAAAATGGAAACCCATAACCTTTAGCCAGACCAAAAGTGGAAAACCCGTAACTTTTAGTGAGACTGAAAGTGGCGACCAACAGGACCTGGTGCCAAAACTTGGATTTGACTGTTCAAGATTCATATGTGAACTTTCATTCTTTATTAAAAATTTATTTAAAGATACCCACATTACTACATCCCAATGAGTTAAATATGGTTACCACTATCGACAATGATCCAGGATATTATAAACCAGTGATCAAGTGATTTGTGATACAGCTTTTAAAAGTAAACAAGAACCTTAACAGAGCCTTAAAGGAACAGTCCTCAGTTTGCAGCCATTGTACGATGTCTGCGATAACAGAGCCTTAAAGGGACGGTCCTCAGTTTGCAGCCATTGTAAGATGTTTGCTATAAGAAGAGCCTTGTTGGCAACTACCATTTGAAACTAAATACATTTTCTTGATAAGAATACCCATTACCAGTGGCTGTATATTGAATGTGTTTGCAGTCATATACTAATTTTATGCAGCACTCGGGGTTTTCTTCAATTCGTGATATATATATATTTTATTTTTTTCCATACATGCGAAATTATTGGGAGGTAAAATCCAGTTTGGGCTACTACAAGCATTAGGACAACAACAAACACCTTGTAAATACAGACAATGATATTTAAAAAATTAGAAAATGTATTTAATTTGTATGTTATGTCATCGAAAAAGGCTCTATTCATTGTTAACATTCTACAATGGTTGTAAACTCTGGACTATCTCTTTAATTACACATTCAGCATCATTGTTTTGGGATACATTCATCATACTATCAAAAAGGTATACTATTTAAGCATGTGTAATCTTGAAAAAGGGGAAATAACTCACTATCCAATCAATGTGTTGGTTTTGCTAGCAAAGCCACTAGGATTTCAAATGACTACAAATTAAAATTTGTTTAATGACACCACTAGAGCACATTGATTTATTCATCATCAGCTATTGGATGTCAAACAACTGCTAATTCTGAAATATAGTCTTAGAGAGGAAATCCAATACACTTTTCTATTAGCAGCAAGGGATCTTTTATACGCACCATCCCATAGACAGTATAGCTCATATAACAGACTTTGATTTGGTACACTAACTGGAAGGAAATGTTTTAACGACGCACTCAACACATTTTATTTATGATTATATGGTGTCAGACATAGTTAAGGACCACACACAGATATTGAGAGAGAAAATCTACTGTCGACACTTCATGGGCCGCTCTTTTCGATTAGCAGCAAGGGATCTTTTATATGCCCCATATTCAATACTGGGTAGTACATACCACAGCCTTTGTTACATCAGTTTTGGAGCACTGGCTGGACAGAGATTTAGCTATATTGGCCCCCTTACAGTAATCGATTTAGCATTAGGCTAGCGCTGTACCATTAGCTGGAACGAGAAAAGGCCAATGGGCCCATCAATGGGATCGATCATAGACCGATTGGGTACCAGATGAATGTTTTACCACTGGGCTATGTCCTGCCTCTATTACGTACAGATGCGTCTAACATACATGTGACAACTATTAATATATAATGTTGAAGAGAAGACAAGAAGTAAATAAATACCCCCATTATTTTCTGTGCTATTGTCGACAAATGTCACCTTCTTGTCACCAGTTCCAACCTGAAATAAATCAAGAGAATAAAAATAATTTTTATGAAAGCAAAAACAAAATCAGCACCTTTAAAGCAAGTAATTCTGAGGGCCATTAACAATTATCAACATTTTTATAAGACAAAAAATTAAAAATAAATTCTCCTGTGTGCATCAAAAATGATATTTTGCAATGTCGCCCATGTAGGTGTGCATCAAAAACATTGTTTTGTAAAAGCTACTTTTCCCCCCGACAGCTTTTGATTAAATAGTGTTTACTGGTAAAACTATATCATTTAAAACAAATAATTAACACAGATCTATGAACTGGAACTCACATAGACTAGTGACAGTACAAGAAAGTAATTTAAATAATGTATAACTGGGGATCATTATCAGAACTTGCGTTAGTAAAAAGATAAGAAATGATGTTTAACTGGGACTCACATCAGGACTAGCATTAGTCTTGATGGCAGACTTGGCTGGCTGCGGAGAAGGCCGGCTAAACCCGAGCAGGTGTAGCATCGCCTCCGCCGCATTACGTTTAGCCAGTTTCTTGTTGGGTCCCACACCTGTACACGACTTGTCTTCAACCTGAACCTGAGACGAGAATAATGAAATAAATTAGTTAACAACACCTCAGCACACTTTAAACTACAGTTAAGTTGGTGAGAGAGTGAGAGAGAGAGTGAGAGAGAGAGAGGGAGGGAAGGAGGGAGAGAAAGACGTAGAAAGAGTGATAGAGAAGTATAGAATTAAAGGGTGGGAGAGAGAGATAGAGAGACAGAGACAGAGACAGAGAGAGAGACAGACAGAGAGACAGAGAGACATCTAACTCCAAAAAAGATAGGAAACTTGTTAATATACGTGTTAAATGGCTTATCAAAAGGCTCAGACCGACAGTGTGGCTGACACTGTTCCAATAAACTCTAGTAAGCAGAAAAGGTGACTAACTTCTTAACTGCTAATTAACCAGATCAAACAATTCTTTGTCTTAATTCATATTCGCAATCGGTACCCATCATCCCCCACGCGTGAGTACAACTTCCTACTCCTGATCTCGTGTGATCCCGTTAACAATTTGAAAACGAGGCTAAACTTCTGAATATTAAGTAGACAAAGGTGGCTTGTTTTCATTGGCTGTCTAATTAAATATTCATCTCGATAAAGTACTTGAAACAATATATGACAAAAGCAACTTTTATTTATTGGCTGCTTAATTAATTCGGTGATGTGACGATCATTCGCCCAAGCATTGTTAATGTTGATAAATATTATTACAGTGTTGTATTCCGTCATACTGTTTGTAAATTTCTATTCGCTCTGTAACAAAATAATCATGCCGAAACCTAAACGCAGTGCGCTTTTAAACTAAAAGTTATAGCTTTTGCAGAAGAAAGTAATAACTGTGCCGCACAATGCGAGTTTGGTGTGAATGAAAAGTTAGTACGTGACTGGCAAAACAAGAAAGATAAACTTAAGTCTTGTACAAAAACTCAAAAGAAGATAAGATGTACACCAAGTCAGTATGCCGAGCTAGAAAATGATTTGAACACTTGGGTTTTGGAACTTAGACAAAACGCGTACATCGTCACACGAACCGCAATCCAGATAAAAGCACTCTCGCTGGTGAAAACTGACAAATTTGCTGTATCGACGACCGATTGTGAAGCGTCTGCAGGATGGTGTACTCGTTTTATGAACAGACACGGCCTAACATTGCGTCAGAGGACACACATCGCCCAGAAACTGCCCAAAGATGTGAACGATAAAGTTGACAGTTTCCATAAATTTGTGATAGACGAGCGAAAGAATGTGGCCTATTCTCTCCAAAGTATAGGTAACATGGACGAAACTCCAATTTTTTTCGACATGCCAGGAAATTCCACCGTTCATGTGAAGGGTGACAAGACCGTTTCTGTGAAAACAAGCGGAGCAGAGAAATCACACTTCACGGTCGTTTTAGCTTGTTTGGCTGATGGAACTAAACTGAAACAAATGGTCATCTTCAAAAGAAAAACGCTGCCAAAAGAAAAGATTTCAGGAGTTTTGATTGCTGTTCAGCCAAAAGGATGGGTGGTTGCGGAAATACTGCATCAGTGGCTAAAAGATGTGTGGGGTACCAGACCTGGTGCACTTTTGAATCGGCCGTCATTACTTGTTTGGGACATGTTTTGTGCACATTTAGTTGACAACATTAAAAAGAGATTACAGCGAATAAAAACCCATCAGGCAGTGATACCAGCAGGAACAACTTCCTTGTTACAACCTCTTGATGTATGCCTTAACAAACCTTTCAAATGTAACATGTGGAAACAGTGGAACGGGTGGATGATATGAGGGCACCAAACAATTCACGAAAGGGGGAAACCTGAAATGTCCTGGCACTGATGTTGTTTGTGGATGGGTTAAGACGGCATGGGACGACATTCCCGAAGACATGGTTCGGAAGTCATTTTTAAAGTGTGGGATTTCCAACGACTTGGACGGCACTGAAGATGACAAGTTGTATAGTGACTTGGTGTGTTCCGAGAAAACTACAGAAACGATTGCGAATGATGACTGCACACAGGACGACGAGGACGATATTGATGATGACGCCCCCTACCAGGACACAATGACAGTGACAGAGTTTGAGACGCTATATGGGGCCTCCGACGACGAGCAGGAAGAGTTTTGGGATTGGACACCCAGTGACACTGTGTTTGACATTTATAAATTATCTGTTAACTTTGTATTTTATGATGGAATGTATATATAAAAAAAACACTTATTTTTTGTCGTGTTTTTATATGTTATAAATAGCAAGATTATATTACGTTTTGCATCGCTAATATATTGACTGAATGGAATGCAAAGTTATGTATTAGCGCTATAGGAGAGATGTTTGGGGGGGGGGGTTGAACTCCTGCTATAAATTCAAAATAAACGTTTCAGTCAGATCTACAGTATTTTGCTATCACTAGTATTGCGAGGTGCAGCCGTAGTGTGGACGGTGCTCCCGAAAACAATGGAGGAAATAACCAACCAGCAAACGAATAATGGAGTTCATGTATATTCAGCGTACGATCCACAGACTGTTGGTCATATAGGCGCGATCGACTTATAGGCGAGTATATACGGTACCTGCTTTAATACTTTACAAATTCTTTACTGCAACTAACAAACACAGTGACATCTAATCTAAGTATTTCGTACCTGAATGACGAACTCTCTCCTGCGCGGCAGCCCACGCTCTGCGACTAGTGAATAGACCGGTTCCTTCTTCTTGTGCGCCTGCATTATCTGAATGAGCAGGCTGATCGGGTTCATTCCCAGCCCAAAATTTGAATCAGGCTTTTGGTTCTTCAAAAAAGATAAGCAAAAAATATTTAATTAATAAGCAAATAAATCAATGGCAATGAATTTAATGACAATTAGCTTCTGAAAGCATTAGGGGAAGAGTTCTGCAATCAAAATAGCAGAAGAAAGAAAGAAAGAAAGAAATGTGTTATTTAACGATGCATTCAACACATTTTATTTACAGTTATATGGCGTCAGACATATAGTTAAGGCCCACACAGATTTTAAGAGGAAACTTCATGGGCTACTCTTTCCAATTGATAGCAAGGGATCTTTTATTTGTGCTTCCCACAGGAAGAATAGCACAAACCATGGCCTTTGTTGAACCAGTTATGGATCACTGGTCGGTGACAGTGGTTTACTTCTACCCAATGAGCCTTGCGGAGCACTCGCTAGGGTTTGGAGTCGGTATCTGGATTAAAAATCCCATGCCTCGACTGGGATCCGAACCCAGTACCTACCAGCATGTAGACCGATGGCCTAACCACGATGCCACCGAGGCCAGTAAATAGCAGAAGAAGACATGAATATTATAAGAAAACTTTTGTTGAGGCTTGTTTTATTAACTGACCCCACTACAGCATATTGACTGATTAATCTAGGGAATTTTATTATAATGTGTTTCACAAATCTTTAATATTTTATCATCACTGGAACATCATAAAAAAAACCACTACATTTTTCCATCAGCAGCAGACAGTAGATAATCTAACCTGATTTTGGGCTCCGTCGGGCGAGGTGGTCAAACTTCCATCGGGGCCCACAGTCTGCTGTTGTAAGATTAAAGAATCCGAGAGCTGAAACAGGAAAAGAAAGCAATATTTTAATGACAACAGAACGAAAAAGAAAGAAAAAGAAAGAGAAGTTTTATTTAATGACGCACTCAACACATTTTTATTTATGGTTATATGGCGTCAGATATATGGTTAAGGACCACACAGATTTTCATAGGAATCCCGCTGCCACCACTTCATGGGCTACTCTTATGTCGATTTGCAGCAAGGGATCTTTTATTTGAGCTTCCCACAGACAGGATAGCACAAACCATGGCCTTTGTTGAACCAGTTATGGATCACTAGTCGGTGCAAGTGGTTTACACCTACCCACTGAGCCTTGCGGAGCACTCACTCAGGGTTAAATGACAACAGCAGTTTCTGCAAGGTAAGGTTAGTGATCCTCTCCCTCCCCTCCACAAGTATCATGTAAAATTTAAAAAAGCGACAAGAGTGTGCAATAAACATTTTAATAAATTAGATTTCAAAATGTTTGCTTTGTTTAATGAAACCAGTACAGCTTATTGATTTATAAATCATAGGCTATTTATTTATCTTTTATATACACCATCTGACAGGATAGCACATATCACAACTTTCCATATATCAGTCGTGGTACACGGCCTGGAACAAGAAACAGCCCAACCCATCCATCGACGAGGATCGATCCTAGACTGATATCACATCAAGCGAGTACTTTAGCACTAGACCATGTCATGCCATAGGCTATGACGTATTTTACAATATCATAGCATTAACATAGCTTTGAAAACATAGACCATGTCATGCCATAGGCTATGACGTATTTTTACAATATCATAGCATTAACATAGCTTTGAAAATATAGACCATATCATGCCATAGTCTATGACGTATTTTACAATATCATAGCATTAACATATTGCCATATTTTACAATGGCGCTAGACTTATGACGTGTAATATTTGCATGGATGTCTTTTTTTACGTTAATATGTAGTTACACATTAAAATGACTGATTTGACTAAACTGGATGTTAAACTGACTACAGATTGGAGTAACAAATTAGTCACATGACTAAAGGTATTCAAGGATCAGGTGAAAACCCAGAACACACAGAGTACAAACTTTCACTAGATTTCGGTTCTTCCTCTTGTTGTTGGCTGCAGCCTTGACCTTGGGTTTCGTCATGGAGATGGAGAGCTGCGGGAGTTTCTTCAGTTTCTCTAACATCAGCTCGGCGGCGCGTTTCTTCGAGATTTTCTTACTGTTCCCTTCTGCCTCTGTCATGAAATCGCCCACAGTGCATTTCGTGACAAACACCTTCATGTGTGGAGGACCTGACTCTTTTGTAACCTGAAAAATAATCAATAGAAATGAAATCAAAATATTTTATTTAACGATGCATTCAATACATTTTATTTACGCATGGGTGAAAGTTGAAACTTTTGAAAAACCTGAAAAGATTTATGGGCGCTAGGGCTTCTTGTGGTTCCAGATGGAGACCCAGAAAAACCGGAAAATCAGGCATATGCCGGAAACCTTTCACCCATGTTTACCGTTATTTGGCATCAGACATATGGTAAAGGATCACACGGATATTAAGAGAGAGGAAACTTGCTGTCGCTACTTCATGGGCTACTCTTTTCGATTAGCAGCAAGGGATCTTTTATATGCACCATCCCATAAACAGGATAGCACATACCATGGCCTTTGATGTACCAGTCATGATAGACTGGCTGGGAGTGAGAACTAGCTCAACAGACTGGGAATAGATCCGAGCATAGAGCGCTTTACTATTGGGTACCAGTGTCTGCGCTTAACCTTTTTTTTTAGTTGGCATCCTGGCAAGTGGTGACAGCACTTTCACTTGCCCGGTTCTATTTTCACTTGACCAAATAATAATTTTATTAATTAATTAATGATTGATTAATTTTTTTTTATATAAATAAATTGGTATGGGTTTTCAGTCGCCCATCGTCGTTTTCAGTCACCAGGGGCGATCGGGCGATCGTTAAGTTCGAACCCTGGGGTACATCTAGCCCCATTAACAATAGTGCCATTGATATAGATGACACCACTGAAAATCAAAGGGGAAAAAAAGGTATTAAGAAATGTGCCATGTTTATTAGTGGGTCAAATTAAATTTTGCTTTCTTTGCTTATTTTAACCTTTTCATGAACCGAGCCTTGTGACCTCATGAAGCAGTTTTATGGAGAAATAGCCCAATGGGCCCACCAACGGGGATTGATCCCAGACCGACCACGCATCGAGCAAGCGCTGTACCACTGAGCTACGTCCCGCCCCCTCCTAGAGAGGAAATTTGCAAAATGTTTCCATTAGTAGCCTTTGATACACATGTACCAGTCATGGTGCACTGCCTGAAACAAGAAACAGTCTACTAGATTCACTGATGGGTATCGACTCCAAACTGACCATCCATCAAGTGCTTTACCACTGGACTCTACATCCTTCCACTACGTCCCTCCCCATAGTCCAGTGGAGAGGTATTAATACAGTTCAATGGCCTCTTTACCACTGGGCTCTACATC
>JAECMU010224686.1:0-13654 GCA_016106625.1 Dracogyra subfuscus | reverse complement strand
GTGAGTATAGCGTAAACTGTTTCTACAATGTACTGAGACTGTGAGTTTAGCGTAAACTGTTTCCACAATGTACTGACCCTGTGAGTATAGCGTAAACTGTTTCCACAATGTACTGACCCTGTGAGTATAGTGTAAACTGTTTCCACGTGCCCTTCTCACGCAGGTTTTCATCTTCTGGAAGGAAAGCTCCTGTCGTACCGTCAAGCTGTCTTAGACCCTCATCTCGGATTATCTCCCAGTTGTCCTCCAGTAACTATAGCAAGAACGAGAGGAATGGAATATTTTCTTAAACACTCGCCAGCAGATTTTATTTTGTTTTTGTTTTGTTTTGTTTAACGACGCACTCAACACATTATATTACGGTTATATCGGCGTCGGACATATGGTTATGTCGAGAGAAAAAAACAGTGGTTAGCTGACAGGGATCGATCCTAGACCGACCGCGCATCAGGCGGGCACTGTACTACTGGGCTATGCTGCCCGCTCCAGCAGATTTTAAACCAAGTCATTATGAAAGGAAAGTGAGAATTATTGCTTAACTTTTATGATACTGCAAGCGAGATATCTCACCAGATGCTACATGGATTGACAATCTGTATATCGCATTCACTAATTAATATCAGGGCTAGCTCTGACATTCATCAAATTCACCAATTGCCAATTCTGAAAGTAGTTTGTGAATTTTATTTCAGTTTGACGAAATAAGTTTATGTAATCACTGACATTTTTTTGAAAATAACTGACAATTTCTGTAATGTTTAAAGTTTAATAGACAATTTGGCGAATTGTTTTAATCACCCAGTTATCACTGAAAATTTTGCTTTTGAAGTAAAAAAGTGATTTTAAAAGAATATTTTCCCTTACGGTAGTTGCAGTCATTGAGAGGAATTGATAGCCGATTGTGACAGGTAATTTGATTTTTTTTATTAAATAAGACTATTTAAAAAAAATTTAATACACACTTTTGGATTAACAGTGTAGTAGCTGCATGAATGAATAAATTAATTAATTAATGTTTAACGACACCCCAGCACAAAAGTACATATCAGCTATTGGGTGTCACAAATGGTAAGTATATGAGCGTAGTAGATGCAGCAAATACTATGGGTTCCCATGCTTTCAGGGCTCAGCCAATAAAGTCATTTTATTTTTACAACAACACATAATGGTTATTGAGTCTAATGACTGCAATTAAAGGCTATTTTATTTTTGTTACTATGTACGATCAGGGATTTTTCCAGGATCTTTTTGCCCTACAATGAAACCTCTCAAAACTGGACCCTCTGTAAACCGGAATTCCCTCAAAAGAGACGTTTTTTTATGGTCCCTTTTTAAATATGTGTACATACGAGAACCTCCTTACACCAGATACCTCTTAAACCAGACCTTTTATTTGGTTCCTAGGCTATCTGGTTTAGAGGAGTTTCACTATAGTTCAAAAAAAGAAAGAAGGAAGTGTTTTATTTAACAACGCACTCAACACAATTTCTTTACGGTTATATGGCCTCAGACATATGGTTAAGGACCACACAGATATTGAGAGGAAACCCGCTGTCGCCACTTCATGGGCTACTCTTCCCGATTGGCAGCAAGGGATCTTTTATTTTCACAGACAGGATAGCACAAACCATGGCCTTTGTTGAACCTGTTATGGCTTACTGGTCGGTGCAAGTGGTTTACACCTACCCATTGAGCCTTGTAGAGTACTCAATCGGGGTTTGATGTCAGTATCGGGATTAAAAATCCCATGCCTCGACTGGGATCCGAACCAGCCTGTAGGCCGATGGTCTAATCACGACGCCACTGAGGCCGGTCACTATAGTTCAATGTCTTATTGGGATTGGGATAATGAGTAACTCACACTTGGGGTTAAATTAGTCGGTTGTAAAAGACATATAAAAAGGTTCATTGCAAAACACGATAAATGCCACTATACACACCCAATCGTAAAAACAGTTTACTCCAAAACACCATAAACACTATGCCAGTTTCTCTACAATCTGCAATATATCCTCAGACAATTATCACGTTTTGCTGAAAACTGTATTTGAACTTGTTTGTCTACATGTGAAACAATGTCTGAGTAGTGTTCGCACAATGGTTTTTAACATGGTGTCTATCGCGTTTTGTGATCAAACTCTTCATATGTTAATATATACTGGGATTTTTAGCAAAGAAATTGGGAATATTCAGTGGCACTTTCTGTTGGGATGGGCGGCCTATGTCCACACGCACAGAACACCTGGATAAATCCCTGATGATAGTATGGGGAGTGTTCACTGACTGCAATTAGTTACTATTTAATATTTGTCACTATGTAAGCCTATAGGAATATTGGGCGGGGGAAGCATGTATCGCATTAGGTACATTGACTACAATTAGAGAATGAACCAATATGTAAGCCTGTAGGAGTATTGAGGGTGGGGTGGGGTGGGGGAGTGAGTGGGACACATGTCAGGTAGCTGCTTCATTGGGCACCAATAATATGTTTTGTTTGTTTTTGTTTTTGTTTTGTTTAACGACGCACTCAACACATTACAATTATGGTTATATTGGTGTCGGACATATGGTTATGTCGAGAAAAAAACCCCAGTGGTTAGCTGATGGGGATCGATCCTAAACCGACTGCGCATCAGGCGGGCACTGTACTACTGGGCCATGCTGCCTGCTACCAATAATACAGGCAATAGCTTATTTTCTGTGACTCGGTAATAAATACTGTTCAAGCCAAACTAAAATTTCCTAAGTTCTAATTGACCTTTTGACACTGACCTTTATATATTTACTATACCCAGTCTGGTCGGATGTCCACCACGGCCGGCCGGTCAAGTAGTTGACGTTGTACAGTGACCGCTGGTACTCGGACAGGAAAATCTTCTTCGCTGCCCCGTCTCGGTAGTATCTGTATGCCTGTTGAAGGAGAACAAGAATGTACAGGATGAAAGAAAGAAAGAAATGTTTTATTTAACGATGCTCTCAACACATTTTATTTACAGTTATATGGCGTCAAACATATGGTTAAGGACCACACAGATATTGATAGAGGAAAGAAAGAAAGAAATGTTTTATTTAACGACACACTCAACACATTTTTAATTACGGTTATTTGGCGTCAGACATATGGTTAAGGACCACACAGATATTGAGAGAGCAAACCCGCTGTTGCAACTTCCATGGACTACTCTTTTCGATTAGAAGCAAGGGATCTTTTATCTGAACCATTCCACAGACGGGATAGTACATACCACAGCCTTTGTTACACCAGTTGTGGAGCACTGGCTGGAACGAGAAATAGCCCAATGGGTCTACCGACGGGGTTCGATCATAGATCGACTGTGCATCAAGCGAACAGTTTACCACTGGGTCACGTCCCGCACACCTTGTACAGTCTGTGACAATACAGTAATGTGGTCTAGCAGGTCAGAGATAGAAATGAGCAACGTTCTTTCACTGGTCCATCTTTATAATACCTGAGGGTTTGTCAGAAAGGACAATATACAGTACACAGCTGAAATGAACAATTAAAAGTGTGGCAAGGAAACTGTCAGGGTTTCTACTATAGAGGGTTAAAATGGGCATGCAACCATACCCAATATTGTTGCAGATTTTGAGGGTTTTTTTATTTAGCCTTTTTTGATAAAATTCATTAATGTTATCATTACTGTATGATTTTCTTAACCCTAATCCTAAATTGAATCCAGTTCCTTTCTGGGGAGCCAAAAACATAAAACACTATAGATATTTTCCTCACGACCACGAGCAAAATTGCCCGCACACGAGAGCTATTAGCTAAGCAAATAGTCTCAAGTAATGTTTTGCTCAGCTGAAAGCTCTTGTGTGTGGTAGGCATTAGGGCTGTTACACTCAATCAGAATCAAGTCCTATGGATTGAATCACAAATGATTGATTTCCAATGAGCATGATGACGGATTGAAACAACTGTCATCTTCATATGCCTCCAGTAACTTTAGTGGATCAGTGGGAGGAATTTACAATTAAAAACAAAACAAAATGACTGCTCTTTTATCTACACAACTAAAAATAGTACATATTGTGTAATGAATAATAACGTATTGTAAACTGACTTGGGTGTGTTCTGTACTTTGATTGGTTAATTACATTCTTTTTTTTCCGGGATCAAATAGACAATAACACCCGAAAAGCTAATGACGTGATTAGAAAGTGACATCATTAGCAATTGGAACAGGCGTAGTTGACAATTCAAGGGTATATGGTTAGATAGTAGCCATGTATTTTTTTAAAGAAATGCCAAAGATAGTTAGTTCTGTAGAAAAATAATTCAGTTTACAATGGACATAACCATATGGAGTTGTTACATTTGTGGGTGTTATTGTCTATTTGATCCCACAAATGTCATTTTTTAAATTCATTCCACTGCTCCCTTTCCTGTCTCTCCTTTGAATGCCATCGCATTTCTTCCCGATGTGGCAATGTCTATCTTTCAACTTCTTTATTTGTCCACCTCCACATCCCAGTCCTGGTCTCTCAACCAACTGTGACAGGAGCTAGTCTCCTGTGTCGATCCATACCTCACACCTGTCATTCCCAATCAGCTGTTGTATAGTGAATTATAATATAATACTAAAAACAATGTTCCTTTTTTCTTTCTTTTTGTTTTGTTTGTTTAACGACGCACTCAATACATTATAATTACGGTTATATCGGCGTCGGACATATGGTTATGTCGAGATAAACCCCAGTGGTTAGTTGACGGGGATCGATCCTAGACCAACCATGCATCAGGCGGGCACTGTACCGTTGGGCTATCCTGCCCGCTAAACACAATGATCCCTGCTGCTTGATTGGAAACATATTTTATGTACAAAGAACAAAAGAAACTGACATGTTTGACAACTTATAAGGCCCTATTCTATAAGTAATGCTGCTTAATAAAGCAAGCCATGAATACCTACTTCTTCAGTGCGGTTCCTTCTCTGTAGAGCGTCGCCCAGGTGGAAGTAGAACCGGCCGTCCACAGTGCCAGGCTGGTTCGTAGCTATCCCATCAGCCAACAGCTGGATTCCAGTGTCAAGGTCATCTTTGATGGTCTTCACGATAAAGCCGAGGTGAACCATGGCAAAGCCGTTTGATGGGTCAATTTTCAGAACCTGCAAGAACAGAATATGTCATTACTTCTCCAGATACAACCTGTGAATCACAGGAAATATGTCATTACATCTCCAGATACAACCTGTGAATCACAGGAAATATGTCATTACTTCTCCAGATACAACCTGTGAATCACAGGAAATATGTTATTATTTCTCCAGATACAACCTGTGAATCACAGGAAATATGTTATTATTTCTCCAGATACAACCTGTGAATCACAGGAAATATGTCATTACTTCTCCAGATACAACCTGTGAATCACAGGAAATATGTCATTACCTCTCCAGATACAACCTGTGAATCACAGGAAATATGTCACTACTTCTCCAGATACAACCTGTGAATCACAGGAAATATGACATTACTTCTCCAGATACAACCTGTGAATTACAGGAAATATGACATTACTTCTCCAGATACAACCTGTGAATCACAGGAAATATGACATTACTTCTCCAGATACAACCTGTGAATCACAAGAAATATGTCATTACTTCTCCAGATACAACCTGTGAATCACAGGAAATATGTCATTATTTCTCCAGATACAACCTGTGAATCACAGGAAATATGTCACTACTTCTCCAGATACAACCTGTGAATCACAAGAAATATGACATTACTTCTCCAGATACAACCTGTGAATCACAGGAAATATGACATTACTTCTCATCTGGACAACACAAATCACAAGTGTAAATCCAGGGTAGGTTCTGGTGTGCACACTTAAGATTAACTTTTTTATATTGGGAATGTAATATCTTTGCTAGATGATTTCTGTTACATAACACTGTCAGATACATGTATGTAATGTATATTGATAAAAACATTTAACACTGTCAGTAGGAAAATACAAGCCTCAGTTTTTGGTTGCATATAAAGTTAAAGTTTGTTTTGTTCAACGACACCACTAGAGCATATTGATTTATGAATCATCAGCTATTGGACATCTCATTATATACGGTATTATAAGTTGTAGAAGCGTCACGAGGGGTGAATGGATTTTTATGTACCCTCTGGGAGCTCTCTGGGTAAAAAGAGAAACCAGAGGGTACATACAAATCCATTCACCCCGAGTGACGCTTCTACAACGAATTTATCTTGCCGACATGTTAATTAATTAACCAATACACTATAATAAAATAACTCCAAACTATAGCATTACTTACGAAAAACCGTCCATTCACGCGGACACAAAAGAAAGCACTTGATAGCGAGACAAAATAGTTCTATCAAAATAATAAATAAAGAACACAAATACTGAAAAATATTTTTTAAACATTACATTTTATTGTTATGATTATTTTCAATAGTGCTTGTTGTCCCAGCATTATTAGAGATGATAGTAAATTACTGAAAACAACAGGCGGGGTACATGAGAAAACAATAGTCATTTTTACCCCGCCTGGAATTCTCTTACGTGGGGTATAAGGGATTTGTCTTAGTGAAACCAGCCAATGGGATTCGAGTATTTTACATGACGGCGGGATAATGTAATTTTCATACACAGTTCTCAGCGAAAACTTGCTACATTTTCCATTATTACAAGGGATCTTCCAGGGATAGCTCTGGGCTGGCAAAAATATTTGCCAAATTGTAAACTTTAAAAATTGTAGAAATCAACAGTTATTTTCTAAACAATGTCAGTTATTGCATAAAATTATTTCACTAAATTAAAATAAAATTTGCCAATTGCTTTCAAAATTCATAATTAGCAAAGTTGGCAAAGTTGGCAAGTGCCAGAGATAGCCCAGATCTTTTATATGCACTTGCCAAAAAGACAGGACAGGACATACCAAGGCCTTTGATCGATAAACCAACTGTTGGGGACAGATTGGAATGGGGAAAAACCCTGAGTTCATTGAAGACTATAAGCCATAAACCAGCCATCACATCTCTTGTGTGTGGTTTACCGCCAACCTACATCTGGCCGTGGGATTAAAACATTATGAAAAATAAAAATAAAAACTAAGTACAGAGACTCACATCCTCAAATATTGCCTGGGCTGGATCGTTGCGCCCTATCATCAGATAGCTGACACCGAGGTCGTTCTTCAGCTGAATGTCACCAGGAAACCTCTGGGTAAGTTTCAGCAAGGTCTTCGAAGCTTTGCTACCCCATCCTGAAATTTATACATCACTTAAGGAATTTGTTGTGCTTATGTCAAAGCAAAACTAGGATTGACACTTTTAACTCACTATTGAACATACAAAGTATATTTAAATCATTGCTTTTAAATATAAAAAAAACACCTGGCCACCTTTTATTGTTTGTTGGCCACTTTAAACAGGGTTTCTGCCACTGGGTAAAACAGGTATGTGCCATACCCAAAACATTTTACAGATTTTATTATAGTTTTGTTAACCTTTTGACAAAATTAATTGCTTTTATCATTGCTGTATGATTTTCTTAACCCTAACCCTAAACTTAACTCCATTTCTTTCTGGGGGAGGCTTCCCCCCTACCCCCACATACCCTTGCTTACTGGGGTTGCATTCAATTCCGTAGCTCCGTACACAAAAATTTCTTTCTGCCAGAAACAATGACCTAGGTCTAGCCAGTTTTATTGTTGGTTTGTGTACTGTATGTATAGTCAGTGAAACAAATCAGAAACCATCTAGCTGACCACCCATGTTTAGTTGACTTTATTGTTGGTTTATGTACTGTACAAACCTCTGAACTGCTGTCTTTCTGAAAGTTTCCTCCCCGCCGTTTTATAGAGCTCATCAGGCACATCATTTAATTCGAGAAAGTCCGTCAAAATACTGATGCCTTTTTCGAGAATTTCATTGCTGCGGAACTGCTCGGCCAGTTCATTCAAGGTCAAGGCTTTTCCATACAATGCTCGTGGACTTTTTGGATACTTCTTCAGAATGTCGTCAAACTTTTCTAAAGCATCTTCATATTGTTTCTGCAACAAGAACAGTATATAAGTTATATAAGTATTATATATTAAAAACAAGAGTGAGTTTGATTGAAAACCATATGACGTTCACAATATCAACTAATTACTTCATTTGTTTGTAATCACAGAGACCTAGTAATTGTATGTGACATGTCCCCATCCCAAGTTGTTTCTACATGTACATGTGAGGTTTGATGATCCTGTATGCATCTGCATGCAAGTTATGGTCTGGATACGGATTTACTGTTATGCACAGTAGACCCTGAAAGGTATGTCACAGTGATGTAGTAATAGCATGTAACATACCTCCATCCCAAGTCGTTCCTACCTGTGAGGTTTGATGATCCTGTATGCATCTGTATGCAAGATATGGTCTGGACAAGGATTTACTGTTATGTACAGTAGACTTTGAAAAGTAGGTCAAACTGATCTGGTAATAGTACGCGACACACCGACATCCCAGGTTGTGCCTACATGTGACGATTGATGGACATGTATGCATCTGTATGCAAGATATGGTCCAGACAATGATTTACTGTTATGTGCAGTAGATCCGTGAAAGGTAGGTCACAGTGACTTTACGTGACACACTGCCATCCCATGTTGGTCCTACATGTGAGGTTTGAGAGTCTGTATGCAAGATATGGTTCAGATAAGAAAAAGAAAATATGGTTAAGATAAGAAAAAGAAAATGTTAACACATGTATGTATGTACGAATGGGCATACGGACAGACAATACCATACCATAATATGACCCATTATAGACGGGCATATGATAAATATTGAGGTTTTTTTATAACAAGTGTAGTAATGTTGGTATAAAATGCTCCTACTGGCAGTAGCTAGTGGAAATTTCCCTATTAGCTCAGTTGGTAGAGCGCTGGACTCTCATAATGAGAGTCTGTGGTTCGAATCCCATAAGTGAAGGTTGATTTTTATTTGTTACATTTGGAGCCGACATAGGGCTTTGGTGTGTTCTTAACACAAGAATACAATTATAACCCAGTCAGGACCCGTAACAGTTCAACTGCCCATGGCCCACAGCTCCAGGACGCAGCTTCACTTGAGGGGGGAGTATGTAGTAGTGTTGATATAAAGTGCTCCTACTGGCAGTAGCTACACAAGAATTCTGCAAAATGTAATGTCTTGACTACTATAAACCTTTCCAGTGCACTATGATGAACACCCATAGGTGTAACTATAAATCAAGTTTCACTGTCCTAGGACTTATTCAGTAAGAAACTGATCCTGTTGCCACTGCCTACAAGTATACCTCACATTTTAACTTTTTTAACTTTATAAAGGGGAGTCAGCAAAATTGTACATACAGAATTTATAAAGGGGAGTCAGCAAAATTGTACATACAGAATACTTGTCTTGTAGGGTGTATACTACCAAATTCTATCCCGTAGACGACAATAGTAACATATGTGGCTAAAACTCCTACCTGCAGCGTATGAATCAACATAAACGCCACAGATATAAATACTACCACGCCTCACACTTAAAGTGAATAACACAAAATTGGGGGTCAAGCTGCTCATTTCTGCGATAATGGCTCATTTCTGAGATAACGGGTAGCGTTTATGACTACCCTAGTTCCACACAAGACTGAAGTACATTTTGTTTTACAGGTACCCCATACATGTTTCATGCACAAGGCTACCTGACACACAATGGTACTAGATGAAGTAAAATTGCATATTGTTTTACCCAGATGAAACCTTTTTTTTTTTTTTTTACAACCAACACACACACATTTATCACCAGACTGGGACCAAACTCCTGAAATTAAGAAAATGTCCACAGCGAAGAAAAAAAATTGTGAACAAAAATTCTAATACTGTCTGCAGCAAAAAAAGAATTAAAAACTCCAAGGTAATCTCCTCAGTACTGCCAATTGCTGTGAACAACTGCAGGAGTTGTGGGACCACAGACAGTGATTAAAAACTCAAAGGTAATCTCCCCAGTACTGCCAATTGCTGTGAACAATTGCAGGAGTTGAGGGACCACACACAGCGATTAAAAAAATTACTAGCTACAATTAAAAATTCACTAGCCCTACTTTACTTCAAGTTAATACAATTTTAATAATTAATATTAAACAGAAATTAAGTCACCTAAAGAGAGAGATAGAGCTTAAAAACACTAACATTGGTTGGCGGTGGTGGGGGCAGGATATTCATATTTCCAAAATAGACAGCATTTGATTTTTTTTCCCACTAGTCATCAGGCATGGCTGTAGTACTTATTTACTAGCCCAACATTGAATATCACTAGCCATGGGAGTGGGACTACCATAATCTAGAAGCCCCGTCTGGCATGGCAATAGTAGTTATTTACTAACCCAACACTGAATACAACTAGCCATGGGAATGGGGCCACCATAATCTAGAAGCCCTGTCTGGCATGGCAATGGTAGTTAGAGAAAACACTAGTAAAATACCCATTATCCCATAGTGGAAACAAACTGGGAAGTGTATGACTGTTCGCCTGTAAATCTGTACCTGTTCAAATATACGATCTGCTTCATCCAACGACTTTCTGATCACGTTGTCTGCACTGTTCGTGATGCTCGCTTTGGAGTACGCAGCTTTTGACTTGGTTTTCGAAGATTTCTTTTCCAGCGAATCTGCAGTCTTGTCAGAATCGACTTGGTTTTCCTGTTCCTGTTTTTTCTCAACTTTAGGTGGTGAATCAGACTGGTGGCCATCTTGTTTTTTTACAGATTCTTTTTGTTGTTCGTTATCATCTAGTTTGTTTTTAGTTTCTTGTTTCTTGGTTTTGATATCAGGCACTTCCTTTAATTTTTTATGCTCCTGTTTTGATTTATCATCTGGTTTGGCCGTAGTTTCTGGCTTCTCTGGTTTCCTGCTGGTTTTAGTTTCAGGCACCTTTTTATCATCTGGTTTCAATTTATCATCAGATTTGGCCTCAGTTTTTGGTTTTTGATTTGTTTTCGAATCACTTTCCACTTTTTCTTTGTTATCATCTTTTGCATCTGATTTTATAATTTCTGGCTTTTGGTCAGTTTTTGTAGGAGGTACATCTTTAGAAATTTTTTCAGTTTTTGTAGGAGGTACATCTTTTGATTTTTTATCCTCTTGCTTCAATTGATCGTTTGGTTTAGTCTTAGATTCTGATTTTTGATCAGTTTTTGTTGGAGGTACATCTTTTGATTTTTTATCTTCTTGTTTCAATTTATCATCTGGTTTAGTCTTAGGTTCTGTTTTTTTATCAGTTTTAGACTGAGGCACATCTTTTGATTTTTTATCTTCTTGTTTCAATTTATCATCTGGTTTAGTCTTAGGTTCTGGTTTTTTATCAGTTTTAGACTGAGGCACATCTTTTGATTTTTTATCTTCTTGTTTCAATTTATCATCTGGTTTAGTCTTAGGTTCTGGTTTTTCTGGTTTATGACTAGCTCTTGTATCATGTATTTCTTTCGATTTTTTATCGTCTCCCGATAATTTATCATCTGGTTTTGCTTTAACTTCACGCAGCTTTTGTTCCTGAGCAGTTTTCTTCTCCGATACAGAACCTGTCTGTTTATCTTTCTGCTCAGGTTGCGTCTGATCTTTCACAGCTTTCTTCTCTTTATCTTGTGGTTTTGTCTCTTTAGAATCTGTTTTCTCTGTATGCGTTGATTCAGTCTGTTCTTTAACAGATTTATCGCTTGATTTTATCTTAGTTTCTGGTTCCTGTTTGGATTTTTCTGGTGTCTGTTCAGTATTCTTCTCAAGCTCTTTCTCTTTCTGCTTTGGTTGAGCCTGTTCTGTGCTTGTTTTGGGAATTTGTTCACTTCTGTCCACATTTTCTTCCCTTTTTGATTTTCCTCCTTTATCTGCAGTCTGTGTTTTTGTACTGGAATCAGTACGTGTGCTAGTTTTGGATGGAATGACATTTTTTGTTGTCTCTATGAAACTATGAACGGCACTTAGTATATCTGGATGGAAATATTTCAACATCAGATCATCTGAAAAACAGAGAAAAGACATCTTAAAACTGCAGGATGATGTTTTAACCAGGGTGGCATTTTAAGATGGGTTATTTTAACACAGGTTTAATCTGTGTTGCATTTACGTTACATTAAAAGTTAACATGGTAATATAACAGGTGGTTACAAGCGACTCTTAACAATGCTAGCACTCGCAGTCATTCCCAGCTAGTGCACCATGACTGATAAAACAAAGGCCATGGTATGTGCTATCATGTCTGTGGAATCGTGCATATAAAAGATCTCTTGCTGCCAAAGGAAAAATGTAGCGGGTTTCATCTTTAAAATAGTCAAATGTTTGACATCCAGTAGCCAATGATTAATAAATCAATGTGCTCTAGTGGTGTCGTTAAACAAAAACAAACTTTTAATTATTTCTAAATAGAAAATAAAATATTTTTTAATCAGTATATTGATACGCAGTCTAGGTCAGTGTTTGCCATGAGTAAAATCAAGGCAAACTGAAGATCACTTTCCTAAAATGTTCAGCAAAGCAATTATATGTTTCAAATTTAAAATGTTATTGCAAGGCGAGCATCTTGTCACTCACCTAAAACCTTCCAGGTGAGTGTTGAGGTGAGAAAGAGTAACTTGCATCAGTTCTTATCTTTGTTTTGTTTATTGTGTAGATTTTTTATCATTTGAAATCTTTAAGTTATAAATATCAGTTTTCATAAAATAAACAGGAACATAACTACCTTAACTTGACAAAAATATATTTTAAAAATAATAAAATAATAATAATAATAATAATAATAATAAATAAACTAAGTGTAGGCCTACGTCATGGCTCGAATTTAACGACGGCACCTATAACAATTTCCGCCACTGAGATATAAATTGCTGTAGGTAGAAAGCATTACCTAAGATACTTTTGTACTGTTGGTAAAACACATCAACAATGGCAAAATATATACACCTGGTGTACATAACAGGGCTCAAAACAGCCTGTGGCCAGGTAGCAAAATTCAACCAATGTCCCGTTTGGGCGACTTAAATATGAAGAAAAAAAACATTGGTCGTCCAAATATTATTACGTTGGCAATCTTCATGAGAGCTATAACATACATGTACAAGCCACTATTAATATTTGTATTCCACATTAAAATCTTGCTCATGGTTCTCTTACCATAATTTGCCAACATCCATTATTATATTTTGGGCCACCAATTTTTTACAAGTTTCGAGCCCTGCATAATCTGTCAGTATTTAAAATGTTCACATTTGAAATATTTTTACATACAGCAAAATAACGTTTCAGTAATATGTGTTTTCTGCAAATGTCACTTTAAAAAAATAATTGTTCAAAATTGCCATCGGCGGGATATTTCACTCATGGCAATTATTTATTTTTTCAAATGCTGTGGGAGATACATTGTTAATTTCAAGCCCTGCTATATCAGCCCACTGTCACTGGTGATCCCAGGTAAGAGTAATACATTGCCTGTGTTTGTAAACAGAACGCTTACCCATAGAGTGCATTAACATTCCCGGTCAAAGGTAAATATCTCATGTAAGTAATTACTCATGTAAGTAATTACTCACAGTACTGTATGCTAAAGAAATAGAATGCTGTACTACTTTTAACAAAATCCCAGTCTAATGTCAACAAGACAT
>JAECMU010224604.1:0-26505 GCA_016106625.1 Dracogyra subfuscus | reverse complement strand
TTTTTAATAACTTATTTTCATTATTGTTTTTTTTCTTCTATTTAACCTACGTCGCATAGGACGATCACGCGTTCTCGTAACACGAGCTTGGTAAATTGTTTTGGCAGCGTGGTTATTCGGGGAATGCCCGTCACATGACTCAAAATAATACGTCACACCTCTGCTCTCCAAATAGCCGTTATTTTTCTCAGAATTATGGACCATACCCATAATTCAATTATTTTTATAAAATACCAATAATAAGTGTGATATGTTGGTTATGTAGATGGTCCAATAAAGTACTTTTAGGTACAAATCAAATGTATATATTGTCATACAATTCCTTGTTAGGTCAATAATTAGGTCAACCATCTGTGACATAGTGCGTTTAAAAGAAGTAAATGTCATTGTTTTCATAAACTAGCAGTGTTTCATTAGTAGTATTTCATACTGACAGTTACCTCCATCGTGTAAACATGTTGCTTTCAGCAAGAACTCCATCCTTCCCAACAGAGGCTTAATCACATGTACCTAAGTTAAATAAAACATTGTTAATGCCAATACATGTACATGTAACTCTTAAATCACATTGAATAATCAAAGAAATATCTTTGCAACAATTTACTGAAAAATATACACATATTATAAAATCATATACAGGTATATATAGATATTATTACCAGAGTGTTTTTCGTTATCTTCAATATCATATATTAGGAATAAAAACTGTATTATGTGAGTCTCTGGTGAGCATAATACATTATTTGTATTCCTAATATATATATATGATACTGACGATACCGAAATACATGAGGGTAATAATCTCTTTATCATATATAAGCTCAAGCTTAATATGTGTTTTTGTAAACTGAACACACAACTTTAATTCCAGTCTGCCATTACTAGATATTCAAATGACATAATCTTGACTATGTGGTGCATTTTGAATGGAAATGACGTCAAACTCGAATGCTGTCATTTTGGATGTCTATACATTAAAATAAAGTTATGCCTAATGTTTTTTGTTTTCTGAATGCTGGACAGCCTTCAGTGTCAAATTGCCATTGAAATGTTTTTATCTGATGACTATGTCAATCATGGAGTGTCACCCAAGTATATTTGCTTAAATGTGTGCCAAGACCTCGGCTAATTTACATTTAATTTGCAAAGTTATAAAATTCTTAAAGTATGTGATCTGAAAAATATCACATACTTTGATTGCACCAAAAATGTAAGATATTATATTATAAATACATACATACATGTATGTATGTATGTATGTATGTATGTATGTATGTATGTATGTATGTATGTATGTATGTATGTATGTATGTATGTATGTATGTATGTATGTATGTTCTCTTTCATTTTATCAACATACTTGCTTTTCTTCTAAAGTTTCCAAAATCAATACAACATCTTCCCATGTTTTGGAGAATTCTTTTTCACTGGCCTTTTTCCAAGCAAAAAGTGGACATGCACCAGCAGACACATCGGCCAACTGCTGATCACAGATATCGATGATCCTCTTAAGCAGGTACATGGCTCGCTTCCTCGTGAGAGGGTTTGTATGAACCATAGCTTGCTGTACAATCATCCAGAAGTGGTTGGAACATTTAAGGTCAATACCAAGAGGTTCTCCAGTAACAGGGAAGAGAAAATCTGCCAGACTACAAAGAATAAGAAGAGTCTGTTGAATGAAATCTATTCTGTCTGCAACTACAAAACTCTCAACAGTGTTCCACAATTGTCTCATTCTAGGGTCAGCCCGGTTAGGATCCTGCTTCAGTAAATTAGCAACAACACCAAACACAATGCGTGAGATGACCTTATTGGGAACATGAGGCAGGATGTTTAAAACTTTTGAAAATAAACTGTCAAAAAGTGTACAACACTTTTCGAAAATGTCACTTGTGTTAAGTCGACACCTTTCAAGAGAAAACACTGTTTTGTAAATTTCTACAGTGCAAATAATATCCATGGTGCCTTGCTCTTTTGAGTGGTTCTGGTGAGACATGCAAGGTTGCTCAGCCAGCCAAACATCAAGGAAGTGATCACACTTTTGAAGGACAACTATTACTTGGTCATCCTGGCAAATCTCCATGCACACCATTAGCAGATCACAAACGGCAGCCACCGACGACAAAGTATTTTCTCTTCTATCATGTGAGGGTTGGAGTTCAAGCAATAAAGCAAAACAAATGCTAGATATTATTTCTGGTATGTCTGCAGAAACAATCTTGTCCACTGTGTGATTGTCACTGGCCCGGTGTAAACTCTTCAGAATGCTGCTGAGAATGTTGATGTTGTTGATTCTGTTCGCAATGCTGTCAGTGCGGCTGGTCTCACTGTCATTAACAATCTCTCCAGTCAAATGTCTAATCACAGACAGTGGATCGAATGAGGAAGTTTTACACATCAGTTGTATTAAGTCAGCCATTCTTTCACTTTGAGAAGTATTTTAGTTAAAAGAGCATCAGCTGTTTAAAAAAAAAAAATGAAAGTTAAAACAAATGAAACAGAAACCTCACCAAAACAGGGCAATGGATAATCATTCTAACACATAGTCATCAAGGAAAACCCACTACATTTTTCCTAATGCTGCAAGAGATTTTTGTATATGCACAGAAAGGATAGCACATGCCATAGATTTTAATATACCAGTCTGAACTAAAAATAACCCAATGGGCCCACCATAAAATTAATGTAAACTTTAGCAGAAACGTTTACCGTAGTAGCATTTATGTATTTTAAAGTAGATTTAATAAATTTTTCATAAAATTCTGAATTTCCCAATAGGATCTTCTTATAACTTAGATGTAAATAGTTTGACATGAAATTGTTTCTTTGTTCATTGGGGACAGTGGAGAATAAAATGATTTGTATCTTCTGTTGGATGGCGGCATAATGATAGCCACAAGAACAAGACGGATCATCTGAAATATAACAAAAGAATTTATTATGACTATTAAGATCGCTAATGTGTAGTCAGAGTTTACAGTGGAGTATCTGCTCAAGTCTAGAACCCTGATAAAAATATCTAGGAACAGGTTTGTCCGATCCCTTTAATTGATGTTTAAAAGATATGCCAATGATTTAGACTTCCGGACTTCAACATTTAATTAATTCCACAACCTTATTCCAGAAGGAAAAAACGAGTGACAGTACAATTTTGTACGACTTGCTACTGTTTTTAGATTTTCTTTATTCCTTATCTTATGAAACATTGTTGCTATATTCACACACACACACACACACACACACACATACACACACACACACACACACACACACACACACACACACACACACACCCCTCCATTATATTTAAACACACCATACTGAGTGGTATTTCGTGCCAAATATGAACAATGTACATATCGGCATTAATATACAGGTTATGGTTTTGTCTTCGTGCTGTAAACACTTGTAACAGGCTGAGGGGCGAGTTGACCTGCAATGTAAGCTGCATCAAGATTATCATTATTATTATGATCATTATTATAGTAAGCGAATAATAAAGACTGAATGGACACCTGTTTACAGAACTCGCGGCCTCTAACCCTAGGCACCACCTTAAATTCATATGATTTTACATAAACTGAAATTGTACATAAACTGAAATATTCTTTCTGTCGCCGATTCCATATTTATTTACATTTTTCCACGTGGCGGAAGTTAACTTTTGCGACACACCTACAGGTTGGACTATACCAAATAAAATCCCAAAGGCGATAATGTTAACGATTTTGTGTTTAAAAAACTATATGCAATATATCAACCAAACTATCATCATTAACTATGTATATCAGTACTACAACCCCTACCTCAAAATATTAACTGCAGAAAATGGTACCTTTCATGGCTCATTTTCGGTACATAACCAAATGATAATGTTTCTACAACACCCCTTATGATTATCCCTAGTTTCGCACACTATTCGAGTACTTTTTGTTTTACAGGTACCCCATACACGTTCCAAGCATAAGGGTACTTGACACGGTGATACTAGATCAAATACAATTTCATAAATTTTTAGCCCAGATGAAACTTTTTTGTGTTTTTATTTTACAACCTACACACTCACATTTATAACCAATCAGTGTTTCGCAGGACTTGTGGTGTTGACTTCTCGGTGCACCTCGAAATTTGTCCCAGCCGGAAATTATTTGGTTTAGTGCTACCTACACTAGTATTTCCTATAATTAGACTGAGTCAGATCCCACACATTTTGGTTAACGGTATCATATGGCTATCTTGAGGGGAATAAGGCTCATAGTTTACTTTACTTTTTTGTTTAACGTGCACATTCAGAGCAAGCTGTTATAGCGCACACCTGTCTTGGGCACACACCTCAGCTATCTGAGCTGTCTGTCCAGGACAGAATAGAAATTAGTGGTTAGTTGTTATTGTTAGTGAAAGAGAAAAGAGGGTGTAGCGGCCATACACCTACCCAATAAGTCCTTAAAAACTCGCTCTGGGTGGGAGCCGGTACCGGGCTGCGAACCCAGTACCTACCAGCCTGTTGTCCGGCGACTTAACCGCTAGGCCACCGAGGCCGGTAGGCTCATAGTGATTTTTGATCAGATATATACCCCTATTGCAGGGCGCACATAAAGTCAAACTACACTTTCTACATCCCTTCAGACTGATATATCCTCAGAGTTAAAATATACGTGATTGCATGGGAACGGTGATAGAGTTTAGCATGTTATCACCCTTTGTATAATCCTACCCTAAAATAAACTGGGAAGCTCAAATTAGTTCGATGTTCAACATTCAATATTACTCTGACAACAATTATTCAACAATCAAAATTCTGAATTATGCAATATTCTTTAAAATCTACAATACAAATGTCCTATAATAATATGATGAATCTAGGGTGGCTTAGGGCTATAAAACAATATGGTGTGGCTCGGAAATAAAGCACAGAGCTAAGCATTGCCGAAAGCTACAAAACAAAATGATTATATAGCAAAATAATCAACATACGCACACATCTGAAACCAAACAGATAAACAGGTGTTCAGTAGTCACATCTCATCCATATATAGGTCATTATCAAATAAAATTCCAAACTGATGTCGTCAGTTTCAAGTTAAGTTGAATGTTTATTCTGAAAGAATCATCACTTCTAATACTTTTCAGTTTTGCAAATCACATATTAATTTAAAAAAGGATAAAGCTTGTAGGCTAAATAGGAAACATTTAGGAGCAAACATTCAAAAGGAAAAACAATTTTGTTAGTACGTATGAAATCACCGATTAAACAAAATATTGTGTGGAAATATAGATTTTGCTAATAATAATAATATGATAAACAGAATCATCATTTGACCAAAATAATAAAGTGAACAAAACTACTTGGACTTTTTACCCAGCCCTGATGTAAGATTGTGTGTGACCTTATCTGCAATCTAATTAAAATTAGTTCCACTATTACATGTGGATCTAACAGCAGCCAGTTGGAACTCATGTCCACCAATCAAAATCTTACTTGCAGAATCATGCCAGTGATTTGAAAATAATTTAAAAACATTCCTAATTATTCTGAGCGTACGACATGTTTTGAAGGATATAGGAATTACATTTCCAAAGAGGGTGTGCACTAGATTTCAAATACTGAAGCAGTGAAAACTATACCATGTGCAGGGCCTGTTAAGTATGCAGCGTTCTCTCCTGGTTCTGTCGAGTGACCCGTGATTCCTCCAGCTACTGTTGTGTGTTGGGTGTATTCTCTCGGTCCTGTTGTGTGTTCAGTGATCTCTCCAGGTTCCGTTAAGCGTTTGGTGATCTTTCCAGGTTCTGTCGTATGTGCAGTGATCTCAAAAGGTTCTGTTGTATGTTCAGTGATCTATCCATGTTCTGTTATGTGTTCAGTGATCTCTCCAGGTTATGATATGTGTTCAGTGATCTCTCCAGGTTATGATATGTGTTCAGTGATCTCTCCAGGTTATGATATGTGTTCAGTGATCTTTACGGGCGATGTTGTGTGTTCATTGATCTCTCCAGGTTATGATATGTGTTCAGTGATATTTACGGGCGATGTTGTGTGTTCAATGATCTCTCCTGCTTATGTTGTGTGTCCAGTGATACTCCGGTATCTGTTGTGTGTGTTAGATTATCTTCTGAGACTGTTGTGAGTGGTATGCCATGTTCAGGTTCTTTTGCGTGTCATATGCCACGTTCAGGTTCTGTTGTGTTTACACTAGCATGATCAGGTCGTGCCGACCGTCGTGGTTTGAGTGCTATGTCACGTTCAGGTTCTGTTGTGTGTACCACATCATGTCCAGGTTCTGTTGCGAGTGCTAAGTCACGATTCAGTTTCGGAGGTGATTATTTTGTTATGTTCAGGTTCTTTTCGTTTGTCTATGTTATGTTCAGGTTTTGATGTGATTAATATGCTAGTATATGTTATATGTTATGTTCGGGTTCTGTGTGTGCTAGATTCTGTTCAGATTCTGTTGCGTGTGCTATTTCATGTTCAGGTTCTGGTGTGTGTGTGCTGTCGTGTTCAGGTTATGTTATGTGTGCTATGTCATGTTCAGGTTATGTTATGTGTGCTATGTTATGTTCAGGTTCTGTTATGTGTGCTATGTTATGTCCTGTTGTGTGTACTATGTCGTGTTCAGGTTTTGTTGTTTGTGCTATATCTTGTTTAGTTTCAGATGCGAGTTCTATGTTATCTTCCGGTTATGTCGTGTGTGCTCTGTCGTGCCCCAGACCCGTATTTATAGGTATGGGTGTGTGTGTGTGTGTGTGTGTGTGTGTGTGTGTGTGTATGTGTGTGTGTGTGTGTGCGTGCGTGTGTGCGCGCGCGCGTGTGTGTGTGTGTGTGTTTGTGTGTGTGTGTGTGTGCGTGCGTGTGCGTGCGTGTGTGTGTGTCGTCAGAACCCTTCCGCAAAATATTATATCAACTTTTTTCTCTTTTTTAAAAGTTGTTGACTGTAACTTTTACACCTCTCCCAATATTTCTTTCTTTTGATCAGTTAGCATTCCCCTTACTAAAGCTGCAGTGTACTTGACTCAGAATTTCCAACTAATCTTGGGGGAGAAAAGGGGGGAAAAGGAACATACATGTAGCACAACTATTTAATTGTATTTTCTGCTATATTGATGACCTCGTAGCATTCGATAATCACACGACAATGACAGCAGTTCACCTTCCATTGATTTATCAAACAAAGTTAGAAATAAAAGGTTAACAACAGGACATGGAAAAGTTTGGGGTGGGTGGGAGAGGGTGTTGCCCGCCCTGGCATGTGTAATGGAGCACAAGCAGACCGACCAGGGTCGGTAACGGGCGACGGTTGGTTTTGGAGCTATTGAATTTGCAAATGTCTTTTAGGATTAAGGCCATTTAGAAATTGTTGCGGGTTTTTTCAAAGTTAATTTTTAAGTATTTCATGTTATATGGCTAACATGTAGGCATATATGTCATTTTGATGATATGACACATTGGTCAAACAAATGAAATGGGATGCAATACCCTATGCAATACCTTTTGCCGAACATGTTTTAGGACTACACTTGTACTCTTAACAGGGGCTGCACATGTTGGCGGCGATTCGTGATGATACAATTTTATGAACCTTTCGTTTTACATACTAGTATATATGTTCATTATTAAATTAACTGATCATAGTTCTGAGGTACACGAACCTTTACTGTTACTAAGCTTATAATAAGTAATTACCGAAACTATTTAACATACACCTCTTGTCAATACCCCGAGTCAGTACCTTTAACTCATGTTGTGTGCTAGAATTTCATTATCTTGAAAAATAATAATAATAAAATAATAACCTCAATAACAATAATACAATCCACAAAATAGTAGAAAATCGTTGTTTAAAATATAAAAGTTTCAGATGCCAGGAAAACGCGTTTTAGGCTTTCAGATATTTCAACTTTTCGTAACAGACTGCATAGAAGTAACATCCGTATATGTCGATCCTACGTTACCCCTACATTTGACTGCGAGACACTGATGTCAGACGTCAATGGTGTACACATCGTAGACATTGGGCTAACAGGCAGTGGAGTCGGGTAATGTTTTCAGACAAGTCCAGATTCACACTAGACTTCCATGATCGAAGACAGCGTGTCTGACGACGTCCCAAATGAACGCTACGCCAATGTCAACGTTCATCCTCATGACCGAGGAGGGTCCGTTATGGTGTGGGGTGGCATTACCATGACTGCAAGAACCCAGCTGCATATTGTTCATGTAAATGCCATTGGGCAGTACTACCGTGCCAACATCCATGCACCGATCGTTGTGCCCTTCGCATGTCAGGCTGGACAACAATGCCCGTGCTCAACTGAGTCTACAGATCATTGCGTATCTGCAGCAACAGAACATTACCACACTACCGTGGTCAGCACTAAGCCCAGACCTTTCACCCATTGAGCACATGTGGGATACCATTGGATGACGTCTCCGAAAACGTCAACATCAGCCAACCAACTTGGCTGAATTAGGTACCGCTCTCCAAGAGAAATGGGACAGGATCCCCCAAAATGTAATTGGACGTTTAATCAGGAGCACGCCACGTTGGATTCGTGCATGTTTGACAAACCGTGGAGATTTTACCTGTTACTAGTGCAAATATTGAAAACGTCAAATTGTTGCCTATCAGTGTCTCCTCTGGACCTTGCCACAGATCACGGTTATTTTTCCATTTGGTTGTCGAAAATCTGGAAATTTGTCCGCGCATGTAGTCTGCTGTTTGACTGTGATTATTTCATGGCAGACAACTTTGAAGTGGCAAATATTTGACTGTAGTTGGCAGGGGAGAGCATGTAGTTTGTAAAGGTGTGATTTGTTGACATTGAAAACGTGTTTGTGGTCATTCCGGCCCATGCAAAAGTAATGCTTTTTTTGTGTAAAATAGGTGTACTCCGGCGAGGTTTAGTGGGTGTGTTTGTTTAAACCAATATCTTGTGAGAAAGAGCAGGGGTTGTCCTTTTCAGGCAGGCACAGGTACATTCATGGGTTTGCTGGTTTTAATAAAAAATGTTATAGCCATTAACGTTATATAGAAACTAGCCCGAGTACTCTGACTGTAAGAGAGATAGACGGACATTTGGACATAAATACGCTCTCAGTACAGTCAGAGACCGAGCTATGAAATTGGCAATCGCCAACAGGCACTGGGCTCGGGTAATGTTTTCAGACGAATCCAGATTCACACTAGACTTCCATGATCGAAGACAACGTGTCTGGCGACGTTCAAATGAACGCTACGGCAACGTCAACGTCAAATGATCTTTTATAGGCCTATTCACCATTCCACAGGCAGGATAGCACATACCACGGCCTTTCATATACCAGTTGTGGTGCACTGGGTGAAGCGAGAAATAGCGCAATGGACCCACCGACGGGGATCGATCCCAGACCGAGAACGCATCAAGTGACTTAGTGAGCGCTTTACTATGCCTGCTTGGCATGTGTATCACTCTGGCATATTAAAGGTCGTGGTATGTGCTATATTGCTTGTGTTATGCGCATATGCCTATAAAAGATTACTTGCTACTAATGATAAAATGTAGCGGGTTTCCTCTCTAACACTATAATAAAATTACTAAATATTTGACACACAATAACCGATAATTAATGAATCAATGTGCTCTAGTGGTGTCGTTACGGAATGGCTGAGTGGGTGATCACGTGACGCAACATCACGATATAGGTCGACGAACTTAGAATTCTGCTGTCCGGAGCTTACCGAAGCTTAGCTGAATGTGGGTTCTGTCGGGTTCCTTTCTGTAGTGTGTGTATTAGTGATTAATATCTGATTTAAAAAAAAAAAAATTTAATCAAGGAACTCGAAAATGATCGATGTAAATGTATTTAACGTCAAACATAGGATTGTTGTGGTATTAGAGTGGAAATCGTTGATTATGTTGTGTACTGAGAGTAAAACAGTTTATTTTTATACATTACTTACTTTTTAAATTGTAATTATGCAAACGTAAAGTCAAAATGTGCTATTATGCCTACTATTGATTACGTACTAATTGTTTTTGTTTACTAAAATAAAGGTCGATTATTTTAAGCGTACGAGACAGGGGAGCAACTGTCTCCTGATGCTGGGGAAAAGCCTCAATTTCGGGCAAAAAGGTTGGAGAAATTCGTGCAAAATGAGCTAGCCTGGGACATTTTCAACAGGCATTTCCATCATTCTAACCACAATATATTTTGTAATCCATGTTAAAATGTGTAATCATTTGTATGCAATCCTATATAAATGTTTGGCAGTAATGATCATACAAATAAATGTTATCCAAATTCATGAATGTTCGTTTAAAAGGGTTAGGTTGATCTTTCTTGTATTTCATCAACTTCTTGCTGAGCAATTTCAAATATAGTGACGATGTCTATTATAGCTTTCGCAAGTAAGTTGTCTGCATTACTGCAATTACTAAACACACGAATAACAACCCCTTACCCTTGTTTAACAAACTCCATTGTTATGTGATAAGCCATTTAAACTCACGTTTCGTAACTAAAGACACGTGGTTATCATTTTGTTTTGAAAATACTGTTCGTTTAAAGCTTACATGCATGTAAGAGAAAAACGGCCTTTGAAAATTCAGCCCATTGTCTTTGACTTATGCCCTGGTGTATACAATTAGTATCTACATCGAATATTGTCATTAAATATATCTAGCACTAGAAAAATAAATACGAATTTCTTTTCATATGCCTCTGTATGTTCATACAATTAAAATATAATGTGTGTCATGTTTACAATGTTTGCGATTCTCCTTCTTCAGACTCTGCTCTGGTTCCACCATTGCAATGCATATTAGTTTTCATGGTATCAGATCACCATTTCATCGTCAGTGTCCTTTCTGAAATATTTCAGCCATGATCATCTGGTTGGGCAATAATTAGCCCGAGTACTCTGACTGTAAGAGAGACAGACGGACATTTGGACGTAAACACGCTCTCATTACAATGAGAGCGTATTTATGTCCAACTGTCCGTCTAGCTCTCTTACAGTCAGAGTACTCGGGCTAGGCAATAACCTGAACTGCGTGATATGGCGGATACCAAATGACAGCTTGGCAACTTGTCCTGAGTTCATTATCAGGGAACATCTATACATGTCGAATGGAAACGGCTGACGTATATTCTACAGTACATCCATATTATCTTCCCCTGTTTGGCAACAAACATTTCCAGATATGTTTGAAGTCGTAATTTGTTATTTGCACCTGCATTCCCATAGCCTAGGTATATGAAATACTATTCTTGTTAAATATATCAATATCAGTTTCTGCTGATCTTCCACGAGCTAAAACTATTTCAAGAATTCTTGATATTAATCATTAAACACAGGTACAGCAGAGATTACTAGTTAGTGTCTTTCTGCATCTTTTATGACAAGAGTGCGTCATTAAATAAAATATGTCCTTCCTTTTATGATAATGAGCACATCTATAAGATGTCTCTTATTGCCAAGATGAGTGTATGCAAATGTTCCGACATATTGGACTGTGAACTGGCAGCAATGTATAGACATAAAAGAATAATCTAATAAGCTACAAGGGTTGTTGACATCTTAAGATGAAAATAAGATGAAAAAGAAGAAATTACAGAAATGATGAGCATGATAGGCATTATATTAGAGTCGGACGACACGATTGAAATAGGAATGAAATGTATGAAAGTCAAAGAAAAAAGAAAGAAAGAAATGTTTCATTTAACGACGCACTCAACCCATTTTATTTACGGTTATATGGCGTCAGACATATGGTTAAGGACCACACGGATTTTGAGAGGAAACCCGCTGTCGCCACTTCATGGGCTACTCTTATGTCGATTAACAGCAAGCGATCTTTTATTTGCGCTTCCCACAGGCAGGATAGCAAAACCATGGCCTTTGTTGAACCAGTTATAGATCACTGGTCAGTGCAAGTGGTTTACACCTACCCATTGAGCCTTGCGGAGCACTCACTCAGGGTTTGGAGTCGGTATCTGGATTAAAGACCCCATACCTCGACTGAGATCCGAACCCAGTACCTACCAGCCTGTAGTTTGATGACTTAGCCACGACGCAACCGAGGTTCGGTATATATGAGGTGAAGTCAAGTGCTAAATAAATACATAAATATGTTTAGTGTTAATCAATTCGGATCACTCCACTACACTATTTAAAATAAAATTCATGATGAAATTGTGGTATTTGTATTTTAAATTTTGCCCCAATGCCCAATTGTTAACCAGAATTCATGTCACAGCTCCACAAACAGTGTCAATTTATTTTTCTTAAACTATTTAAATTTTCTTTATTGTTTTTTCTTACTCAACATTGTTACTGATAATAAAATAATAAAACTGGCTAATTAAAAAAAAAAATTCATAAAAAGAAAGCATTTTAAAAATGATTTCTCCCTGACTGACTGCTTATGCTACTTCCTGTCTGGAATGGTATTAAAAATTACATTTTGTTGAATTTTATGAGATATAAGTATATTTGAATATCTAAGATTTGTGCATGTCCCGACCGTTAAGGGTATACCTCGAAATTCAAACAATATAAGATATTTAAACATCTCCAGTTCATTCATGTAAGTAGGGATATTACTTAAAAGCACTTTATTCAGGAAATGTTAGCATTTGTTGTTTTAAAACCAATTATGTTCTAAACTGTCACTGCCATTAACGTGGCTTAAATGACGGTAAGGACAAATATTGAACATGTAATTTTATCGTCAGGTTTTTGAGTATTAAATATGACAAAACAGAAAATACACAAACTTTTCTTTCTTGTAATGTGTAGAAACAGAAAATAGTAACTAAATATTTATTAAATAAAGAATGAATATATCTTCCGTCTAATTTGTTGTATCGGCATGGACATTTTTGGTAGAACAATGAGGTATAACGATAGGGACAGTGGGGTGTTATGGTAGGGACACGGGACGTAACATCAATGACCATGTGCTTAAATGTTGGTTACACTGTAGATTTTATACTGGTTTTTATCACAATTACAGTTAAATTCTATTTCGAATTCTATATTGGTCTTTTAGAAAACAATGCTTCCCTTTGTAAGAACTTCAGTATGGTGTAGCTTTATTTGTAATGGCTGTGACAAGCAAGCGTAAAGGACATGATGTTGTATTCATTATTTAGGAAGAAAAATATCTTCATCACTGATTCCTTAAAGGACCTAATAATGTAGTTTTTCGATAACGTTTAGGTTGTAATAGTTCCTTACAAGCATTATAATTATAGCAAGTATACATACAGTTAGGAGCTTTCTGCTAATTAAACAATTTTGGAGTACAGATAAATAAGTTTGTTTTATTAAAGCGGCACTGTCTGGAATATTTTTATTATTTAAGCATATAGAACAGAAAATCCCACTACATTTGGTGCCTTTAAGACGCCGCAATCTGAATTGGATTGACAACACTGGATTTTCCAAGTTAAAAATAAAACCAGAATTTTGAAAGTAGGACACTTTTTGCGGGCCCTCACTGGGCTAAAAATAGTATATTGTTGCATTACAAAAACCGAGCAGTCAATTTCAGCAGACACTCATGGCGACGTTCTAAACACCGGTTGAATTACGCCTTTCGATTATTATCTTATTTCAAATACTTTTAAACACACTGTTATACTCATTGTTATTATTGACTACAACTTTTTGGAGTTTTAAAGAGTTTCTTTATATAAAAACAACACAAAAAGAAAATAACAACCAAGACTAATTTTCACAGTCTTATTGTTACTAATATCCGTATAAATACAACTTAACCGTTTTATTAAGCACTTTTATAATATCTGTAGTATCACTTTAAATATCCTTCTGTACTACGGTAGTATAGGATATCCAACCAGTTTCGAATAGACCACACCACAACACACGAGTCCGGTGTTTAGAACGTCTCCATGCGTGTCTGTTGAAATTGACTGCTAGAATGCGCTCGGTATTACAAAATGGCGAGAGTTGTTCTAACTAGTTAGTAAGCATTTTACGATATGCTTTATTGACGACAATTCGCGAGTGAATTAAAAGTGCAGTTATGCTTGTATTTGAACTTAGAACTTGACTGTATACGACTGAAACCAGACAATGCAGCTTTAAAAAGATTTAAAGAAATAAACTAAATGAATTACTGTCTGCAGACAATGCTTATTTTAAAATTGTTTTACAGAAGCAAACTTTGATTTATGTATACTTTGCAATAGAGTAATTAGCAAAAACGTCCGATATTTATATATGCTTTCTTTAATTATAATTCCCGAAAGAAAATACTACAACTTAACAACTACAAATACTACTTTATTCGGCCCTTTAAATGGTTACAGGTAGTACTAAAGCAAATAACTTCCGGCTGGGTCAAAGTTCGAGGTGCAACCAACTTTTGATAGAGAAGCAAACACCACAAGTCCTGTGATTAGTTACAAATGTGTGTTGCTTGTAAAAAATAATAGTTTTATCTGGGTAAAAAAAAAATGCAATTTTATTTCATCTAGTACCAATGTGTAAAGTAGCCTTGTGCTTGAAACATGTATGGGATACCTGTAAAAAAAAGTGCTCAAATTTTGTGCGAAACTAGGGTAGTCATAGACGCTACCCGTTATCTCAGAACCGAGCAGCTTAACCCCCAATTTTCTCTGGATCACTTTAAGTGTGAGGGGTGGTAGTATTTATATCCGTGGCGTTTATGTTGATTGATACGCTGCAGGTAGGAGTTTTAGCCACATATGTTACTATTGTCGTCTATGGGATTTGATTTGGTGGTATACACCCTACAGTATTAGTTTGTAGAAATTCATATTAACAACATTTCATTTTGTTTCCAGATCTGTCAAAGCATGACTAATATTTTCCTGAGGTCCCAGTCCCCTATCCCGCAACTCCCACGGAAGATATGGTTGATCATACAGGCACACAGCTCCTGATGCTGGATCCAAATGCTTCAGAGGAAAGATCTGGTGCAGCTTGTGTAGAGATACCAATTTACTGATACCTCGTGTTTAAAGAAAATGATGCTTGATCCTGCAGAGAAAGATTTGTCAGACTTGTATGAAACGAACCCCCGAATACTCATTAGTGTGTGTTGCATATGATGGAGAGACGTATCCTGGCAAGATCTTAAATGTAGACCAAAATGAATTTTATATTGAATGTATGCACTATGTTGGGAAACAACAAAATCGTTTCTTTTGGCCTAGGATGATAGATAAGTGCTGGTATATTATGGATAATGTTCTTGGTATGTTTCAACGATTGTCTTCTGAGAACAATCCACGGCACTTAACTGTTCCAAATGATAACGGGAAAAGTTTCCTAAGCCGCCTAGAAAAAAGAAAGAAAACAGCTTTGTTGGCAGCAGGCATGCATAAGGCTAAAAGTAAGGAGTGGATTATTGATTCATTTCTGTATATAAATGAAGCCACTGAAGGTTTTGTTATTTTGTTTAAGTTGGCTATTTTTAGATGGTCCCCTGCTTGCAACTGCTTCAAATACCACACATATTATTATTATCTGGTATAGATAGATATAAAGACTGAGAGACTGCTGGAGAGATTAATGTAATTTGTTAAATTTCTATCTGCAGTGTGTTAACGTTTCTTTAAATATGATGAAGTCGTTTAAATAGTTAATTGTTTCATATGTTCTAAATGTGTTGCAATCTTTGGGAGAAACATTGAGGAACAAAGTTAGTGGAGTTAAGTATTACTGCTGTTCTATTTGTTCATGTTTGTTATAAGTTAAACATTAATCTACTCCAAATGCTGCCTAGTTCAAGATGAATAGTCCTGATGGTAAAGATAAGGAAGGTTAGTGAAAAAACTATTGAACAGTTTCAAGTTAAACTATATTTGTTTCATATGTTACAGTTAGTTAAATGTTTCATATTGCAAGTCTAAACACCATACCTCTAGAGGAATGTATTAGTATATGCATGTTTAGGTTAGTATTAACGTTTTTTATTTGTTCAAGTGTGCTGAAAATGTCATATAATATCGTTACACATTGGTCAACTGAAATTACCACATACCTCAAAAGTAAAAATGATAGAGGTAAAGACAAAGGGTTAATACATTTTTTTTTGTGATTTGTTTAACGACGCACTCAACACATTTTAACTACGGTTATATCGGCGTCGGACATATGGTTATGTCGAGAGAAAAAACCCCAGTGGTTAGCTGACGGAGATCGATCCTAGACCGATCGCGCATCAGGCGGGCACTGTATCACTGGGCTATGCTGCCCGCCCAAGGGTTAATAGAGAACGTTCGATAGTTTTTCTGTTACAGTTTGTTAGTTTCTCTCACCTGTCAATTGTGTGGTAGCCTAACATCGAACATGACAATTCATGATATCTTAGAATGTTCAAACTTGCTAAATGTGCCATGGTCACGCTTTCAGCTGAAAACATAACTAGAAGATAACCATATGGTGTTTTTAGATTTGCGGGTGTTATTGTCTATTTGATCCCGCAAATGTAATTTATTTACCAAAGGCAATTAGCCTGAGTAAAAACGTAAACATATTACATTGTTTGTAGTTGTTATTAATATCCAGTTTTAGGATGAAAAGAATGAATTGGAAAATAGAAATAATATATTTGAGTCAGGTAATAATGAAGTTAAGATTTTCCTAGTATTCAAAGTATCATATGTTTGACATCCAATAATTGACGATGAATAAAGCAATGTGCTCTAATTGTTTGGTTAACTTCCCCTTAGTGCATACGTTTAAAGGGACATTCCCGAGTTTTCTGCATTGTAAGATATTTCCAAGTAATAAAATATTTCTACGATTAAACTTACATATTAAATATATTTTCTTGTTTAGAATGTCAGTGTCTGTATATTTAATGTGTTTCTGGTCGTCTTAATATTTGTAAGAAGCACAAATTGGAGTTTGCCTTTAAATAATTTCGTACGTACGAAAAAACATATTTTCGGAAATAAAATGAAATTTAACCTGGTACAAATATTCGAACAATCAGAAACACGTTTAATATGCAACCAGTAATATTTTATGTAGAAAAATATATTTGATATGTAATTACAATCGTTAAAAAGTCTCTGTTCGGCAATAACATCTTTAAAAATCCAGGAAACTCAGGAATGTCCCTTTAATCTGACAAAAAAAAGACGCAACTCCCCCTCCGCAAAAAAACCCCCAAAACAACAAACGACAACAAACAATGAAAAAACTTTCTCTCAGTTATTTACGACTACGGTAACATATATTTCGAACGTATGTGACCTTTATGATATTTGTTTCGGTGAGGTTGTCCGAGGTTGCACAGCCTAGCCACAAAGAAAGCCATATCACGTCAAGATTTCTTCAATCCAAACACTCGGTCCAAAAATGTTCTCGACCTCCTCTTAAATTCTAGTATTTCTTTACACAAAATGTGAAACGCTTCAGTGACTTTGAGGACATCTTCTGATGCAGACACTTCAAGGAAAGGGCAACCGAAGGACGTGGCTAGTTTTATACCTGGAATAATAATGAATGAATGCATGTTAAACGACACCCCAGCCAGAAAAATACACTGGTGTCAAATTAAAGTGTGATAATTGAAAAAGAAGACGTTATAGACATCAACATAAGATAAAGCGGGCAGCATAGCCCAGTGGTACAGTGCCCGCCTGATGCGCGGTCGGTCTAGGATCGATCCCCGTCAGCTAACCACTGGGGTTTTTTCTCGACATAACCATATGTCCCACGCCGATATAACCGTAGTTAAAATGTGTTGAGTGCGTCGTTAAACAAAACACAAAATACAAAACTCAACATAAGATAACGGTATTTCAAATTTAAACATAAAGCAAAAAAACAACAACATTGGTATCTTATTTATACAAAAAATACAGAAGCATATTCCAAGATAATGTAGACATGAAGAAAGGAAATATTTTATTTAACGACGCACTCAACACATTTTATTTACGATTATATGGCACCAGATATATGGTTAAGGACTACACAGATATTGAGAGAGAGGAAACTCGCTGTCGCCACTTCATGGGCTACTCTTTTCGATTAACAGCAAGGGATCTTTTTTATGCACCATCCCACGGACAGGATAGTACATACCACGGCCTTTGTTACACCAGCTGCGGAGCACTGGCTGGAACGAGAAATAGCCTAACGGGTCCATCGACGGGGATCGATCCTAGACCGACCGTGCAAGTAGACAGGAAGTCAATCAATACGTATGTAAAATTCTTCTTTCACGTAGCCTATGAAGAAGAATGTAAATAAAACCACAAAATGGTTTTCCTATATTTTTCTTGGCTTAGTTTGACCTCTTCTGAAATTATTGAATTCTGGAATTGTCAGGAGGCCCATAAAATACCTCCCTTACTACCAGTATGTTTTGCAATATGACTATGAAGAAAATATTCTTAAAGAGGAAGATGATAGTGGCATACCCATAATAAAAATATCAGAGGTAGCTGACAAAGTATGGCTAACCAGATCGTAAGACAATGTTAATGAAAAGGAGATATGAGAACGATTAATTGAAGAATGCGACAAATTCAACGAGATTTGAACCACTGTTTTCAGTTCGATAATCCAGTAGTTGATTCAATCGACCCACATAGATAAATAAGTTTCAGTTAATAAGAAATACCTTCATCATGTGTAATTTGTCTGACGTGAGCTAAATCACATTTATTTCCTACAACGACCAGTGGTGCATGGCCAGCCTTTTTTGCCTCTTCGATTTTCTTATAGATGTCTTGTAGCATATCGAAGCTCTTCCGGCTTGTTACTGAATATACCAACATGAATCCATCCGCCCATCGAAGTACATCCTCCCTTGCACCTAGGTCGCAATTCTGAAATAAACGTGTATGTATATTAATATTATGGTAACATTATCGTTCTGATGAAACTAATATAGGGATACTAATTATTAATGTATATTATGGGCAATGCCGCGAGGTTTAGACGTATCATAAAACCTATTTCAGTAGCATTACTCTCGTTGGTATTGACGTAACTGTGTTTCATCCAGAATCCAAAGTTATGTTGTTTATTTTTTTTGTGAGTTTTTGTTTGGTGCGGGGGGAGGGGCGGGGGTCTTTTTTTTGTTGGAAAACCATTATCCGAGGATTCAAGAAAGGCATGATGGCAGAGTAAATATTACAGATTTTCTAAACAATATAATTTTCTACTACTAGTGTACTGGCTGAACATGTAATGGTTTGAAAAATGTGGTTATTATAGTAAGTATTTTTAAATGCTATAATTAATAATGTCACTATTTATTGTTTACGATGCTATATTGTGTTTTCTTTTTTATCCATTGATGAAGAAAAGTTTCCTTTAAAAATTTAAATAACTGACCCTTTTGCATGAAATGCATTGGATTTCTCAAATGGTATAGCTGCTCCATTGTCTATTGTCATTTTTATAAGCCGTCTATGATGGGTCGTATTATGGTATGGCACTGTCTGTTTGTCCGTCCGTTTTTGTTCGGACCATATCTTGCATACATGACCATCAAACATCACATGTTGAAATAATTTGGGATATCGGTGTGTCGCATACTATTACTAGATCAAGGTGACCTACATTTCATTGTCTACTGTACATAACAGTAAATCCTTGTCCGGATCATATCTTGCATACAGATGCATACAGAACCATCAAATCTCACATGTAGGAACAACTTTGAATGGTGGTGTGTCACATACAATTTCTAGGTCTCTGTAATACAGATAAATTCAATTAATTTGTCTATATTCTGAACATCATAGGAAAATCTTAGCCTTCTGCAATGGATATAGTATCATCAGCAGTCGGTCCAAAACAAACTGTTTATCCATCCCAGTACAACAATTGTACAAAATTGGAATTGAATTATACTCGTAACATATTAATTGATATTTATGGTTTTCAATCAAACTCGTGACGGGCGTATCATGTACCTCACCGGTACTCTTGGTATACGCCTACTGATGCCATCTTCCACCAAAACGTACACTCAGCCAGGGTCAACCAGAACGTTTTTTAACACAATAACATTATCAATTTTACATAACTGAACAGTTTGGAGATCATCTTCAAATAAACGGCCTGCCAAAGGGGGAGCAGAATATTGAATATTACTCTGACAGAACAACATTCAACATTCAGTATTGAATATTTTTTCAATTAATACTCTTTAAAATCTACAATTCAAATACTGAAATGATTTGGTAATGTGTGATATTACCAGTGGTGTATTTTATAAATACTACTGTTTTTACATCAATGTTGATGCACATTTAATAGAATCCAAGAACGTTGTTTACATTCTTGTTTGCTTTTATTTTAATAGCAATTTAAATTGCTCAAAATTCATGCGACATAGCATTAGATTTGTTTAGAATTAATGATTAATGGATATAGTTATTACCGTATGACAGATGTTATTAGTTTTCAAGTGGAAATGAGTTCGAAGATTAGCAAACATGTATGTGATACGAAAATAGTGCCATAGCCTCGTTCTGAAATACTTCCTATCATAAACAACTGATAGCAAACGACATTGGTAAAGGCTGTTATTTTTAGCTAGTTATGTATTTGTGTATTGCTAATACGAGGAATATCTGATAAAAGTTATACAAATATGTAGAATTAAGTAAATAATATATTTATTATTTTAAAGAGTGAATTTTTGCATTATTGCAGTAAATTTATCCAGTAAAGAGCAGAATAATTCTGTCGTTCCAACAAATGACGGTATCGAATTCCGCTGGAAATTCAGCAGTAGCAGAATTATGCCAAATCGCAGAACTTGGCGGGAGTATAAATAGCAATTCAGCCAATGTCTGTCAATCTGGTTGTAGTCTAGTCAGTTTTGTCATTGTCAGCACTTCGTTCCATTAGGAGGGGTGGGTGGGTATTTAATAATAAAGATTTAGCTGAGGTTTTAGGATAATAAATAAGGACTAAACTCAGTTTAGGCCATGAAACAAAACTTACTAAGAAACAGAAATAGGGTTTGACTATAGATGCATTAATTAAATTGGAGAATTGGGAAATTAATACCAATCGCTAGTAGAAATATTTTTTTTCGGAATGTTCTAGTATTTACATTTTTAACCGCGCAAACGCCACTTTCAAAACCATAGTTAGAAAAAACTAAAATAAATTTAAACAGCGCCATGTTTGACATAATACAAAAATAACAACCAAAGCGATACATAACAATAAAAAATGTATTCAATAATAAAAGTATAAATCAATCCACAAAAGTGGCAGAATTGTTTTGCTTCCTTTTTATGCATAGGCCTAGTTTATGGCTTGTCTAGTAAAACATGCTAAACATATTCATCAGTGTAAATAAAGTACACAGTACAGCAATGAACAACATTATCACACACACACACACACACACACACACACACACACACACACACACACACACACACACACACACACACACACACACACACGCACGCACACACACACATACAAGGACTGTCAAGTTTTTTAAATGTTTGGAGAAAAATTCGTCTGCTTTGACAATTTAAAAATAGCTGTTGAGATTACAGCTGCTAGACAGCGTTTTGACAGTGCTACTCGATATTGACCATACAGAGAAGGCCCCTATACACACAGAGGTCGTCCTCGTGGATACTTTCCAAGACGTGGTTTGGGGTTTACAAGACCTTCAGATGCTTTCGACCATTTCACAGGCCGATGAGACCTCCTTACCCAAATGTTGGAAATTCAGATGGTCTAGACTAGGATTCATCGATGGTTATGTGTTTCGGTAATCTTCCAGACAATGTAGAGTTTTGGAACAAAATTGGTGCGACTATTATATACTGAATAACAGGTGTTGTTCTCAGAAGGAACGTGATATTTTAGATTCTGAGATTTCAGAATGACTTAACCTCAAGGTGATCGAGAAAACTAATACTCAAAAATGTGTTTCACCTTTACATGTTCCAAAACAACAAACACAAGTCATACAGACTTATCATTGGTTTAAGACGCATAAACACCTGCATATCAGCTCCTCATTTTCGATATGAGGACATTGAAACTGTTCTACATAAACATTTCCGCAGATGATAGTTTGGTGATTTTGGACATAAAAAATGGATTCTACCATGTTCCTATAAATGTGAATGATAGAGATTACCTCTGTTTTACATGGAATAATATCACGTACCGTTTTACTGCTTTACCATTTGGCTTGTCAAGAAGTCCCTATTATTTTTGGAAAATTATTAGGTGTGTTGTAACATATCTACATGAGAACTTGTTGCATGTTTCTGCTTATGTTGATGATTTTATTCTAAGTAGCAAATCCATCAGTGTTGACAAAGAGTTTTTGTTAATGGCTTTCTTCCAGTTGAGATTTGTTGTTAATTTTGATAAATCTGATTTGGTTCCTAGTACATCCAAGGAATATATAGATTATATAGTCTCTAACAAAAATGGTGACGGTAATGTGTGGATATGTATTCCTAAGCCCCGTATCCGAAATCTTAAACATGACATTACTAGAGCTTTATGTAATAAATACATTTGTGCTCGTGGCCTCGCTTGTATTACAGGTCAATGCATTTTTATGGCCAAAGCAATTTTGCCGGCAAAGCTTATGTTACGAAATGCATATAGTTTGCATTCATCTAGGTCAGAATGGACCGACAAACTTCTTTTAGACAGTGGTACCATTTTAGATCTGAAATGGTGGTTCGAGGCTCTGAATTCGTGGAACACTCAGACTCCGATATACAACAGTCGGTTCATGGACCCATTTTCTTCAGGGATCGATGCGCTAGCACAAAACAATTGGAAAGTTTATTATTATGTGAATCCTCAGTTCCGTCTCCTACCTCAGGTATTGAACACAACTGTCACAGTAATTGCCCCATGGTGGCCAGGACAACCATGGGCCCAAAAACTTCGCAAGCTGTGCGTTCTGCCTCCAATTCGACTATACCGCGAAACAGTTTATGGCACACTCCGGTAAATTCTATGCCCGAACCGAGCAAACACCCAAGATGGACAGTTTATGCTTGGAGAATTTGTGGAGAAATCGACTGACTGGCAAACAATGGTCTATTCGTGCTGCCACTCAGGTGCGTTTTAATTGGGCAAAATCTACGTTAAATTTATATAACCGTTTGATTGTTCGTTTTAGATTGTTCTGTGATGCTAAACAGATTTCTATAGAGTTAGTTTCGCCAAGTCATTTAGCAGATTTTTTCTGTGAGGTTCCAGATGCTACAGATAGACCAGCTTCTATTCTCCGGAATATGTCTGCTGCCATTTCATTTTTATACTCTGGTTTAGGCTTGTCGACACCGATCACTTGTGACATCCAGGTACTGAAATCGGCGTTAGTGAAATCAGGAACTACGAGTCCATCGATGAGAACTCCTGTAATGCCATGTTTACCATTTTTTAACTTGTTCAGTAAATGGGTTTCTCAGACATTGTCTATTCAGCAGATGCGACTACGTGCAGTGACATTGTTAGCATTATGTTTCATGGCTCGTTCATCCGATTTAGCTCCAAAGGGCATTTAATTCAACCCTGTTTCACAGGAAATGGAACATTTGATTTTTTTCCATGGATCAGATTGTATTTGGTCACAATAATCATTTGACAATTATATTCTTTGGTATTAAGAATGATTCAGATATCTGGATTTGAAGTTACTATCCCAGGTACAGATGACCCTGGCTCAGATCCTGTGGGAATATTAAAGGCATCACTTCAGCTCATTGTTTAGAGAGCGAGCACAAACCTGTATTCTTGACCCTACGTAAACCATACCGTGCTATCCAGAGTGCCTGTGTTGCAAGTATCCTGCAGGATGTCATAAACGTGGCTGGCTTAAGTGGTCAGGGATTCACACCTAGGTCTTTCCGCCCTACTGGCCCCACTGCTGCAGTGCAAAGTAACACTAATACCGAAACTGCAATGATGATTGGTCGATGGAAGACTGACAAAGTTTTCAGAGAACGATATTAATTTTCTGTTCGTCTATAACCTGATGCTAACATGTAGGCATTGTTAAATTGGTTACAATGTTTTACTGTTGGTTACTCATTTGTGTACGCAGTTTCTTTACATTTTATACCTATAAGGTTGGGTATTGTTTATGCTAGTTGTTTATTCTCTCTAGTTAGGCAATAAAAATGTTTTGTTCAGTTTATTTGTGGTGACGTAAGTTTTTTCATAAACTGTAGTCACACAAATATACGAGGAACATAATTCCTTTACACCGGTGGTGAAAATTATTATAACACCTTCACCTTCGTCTTTATGTTGGTGTCATTGTTTTCAAATAGTTTGTTTACTTTAATTTACTTTCACTATATCTGTATTTGCTGTATAATTTAGGAAGTTATTGAGGGGGATGCTTTCCATGTATTATGTTACGCTAATGTCAAGATAGGCAATACAAATGTTTTGTTCAGTATATTTGTGGTGACGTAAGTTTTTTCATAAAACCCTCAACTGTGCTTCATCGTATGTCATATACTGCCTTACTTGCAAACTTTGTCAAATACAGTAGTTGGACAGACCATGCAAACATTCAGTAAACGACTTTCTGGTCACAGACATAACATTAAATATAATTTTAAAAAAGATAAAGCTCCCCATGTGGCCCCCCAACTTCCAAGCTGGCATTCTCTGTTTTATACCTTACTGGCTACATGCCCAGCACTTTGTTTATGCTCCTGAGGATGTTGCTTTTTTAGGCTAACGAAACGTCGAATAGTTTAAATATTTTTATGTAATTTAAAATTTTAAGGCGTTTTCAGTGGATATTTATATATACTTTTTAAAAATTACTAAATGTTTGACATCCAATTGCTCGTCAGTAATAAATCAGTGTGATATAGTTGTGTCATTAAACAAAACAAACTTTGTTTTACTCATTTGTAGTAACGTTCGTGCTGTGTTTCAATAAAAGTAGCAGCCCCGTATGAACCGGACGAATGGGGAGAGGTGAGGAAGAGCCGTGCCACTGCTTGAGGTCCCAAACGTTCATTTTGCTGTTCCATACTATAGCGCGTATCTCAAATGCATAGCCTACACACGCACATACTTCACATATCGTTAATACAAAGCCTAATTGACTTTCAATAAAACATTTTTTTTAACTCAGCAACAAACGGAGGAAACAGTTGAAGGTCGTTTTGTTTTTCCTTTGTTACGTGCGCACGGCTGTAACCACGCAGTAGCTAGTACAATTTTTTGCTGTCACGGTTTATAACCATGCTAATTAAACCGGGCTCTGGTCTATCTACGTTGGGTTCACCATTCTCCATTCCAAAATATTGTGATCCACTCACGATGAACATGGGGAAATAAATGATGGAAATGTATTTGTCTTATGTTGTCTATTAATAACTCCAATTACCAAACGCGTTGTTGGGTATGGAGTCACCATGATCAGACAGTCATACATAATTTGGGCTGTAACGTCAACATCCCCACGTGGAAGGCGGGGGTGGGGTGGTGGGTGGGGGGTGGGGGTGTAACGCTGAGGGGCTGACATCTTATCCATTATAATCCAGTGGGAGAAAGTGCACCAGATCTCACTTCCTCACATTTCACCACTACTGACAATAGGGACAGAAACAATGGGAATAGGGGATAGCTTTAATGATGAAAACAAATATAAAAAAGAAGAGAAGGAGAATAAAAAATATAAAAAAACACACACTGAAGAAAATAGCACAAATAAAGTCCGTTTTTATGAGAGAAAAAAAAGGCACGTAACTTTACAACGAATAAGCAAAAATATATTTAAAAATCCAACTTGCATAATTTATTTTAAAATATCAATGGAAATAAAACAGGTTTCTTTTTCAACACAATTTAATTACCATCAAATTGCATAGGTTGAATGGGTTTTGTTTGTTTTTTTGGTTTTTTATTTACACTGAAATGTTTTTGTGGTTAAATCAAGTTTGTATGAGGTTAGGGGGTCATTAAAATATTACGTAACGTTATTTTTGTCTAAATTAGACAATACTCCTTTCCCCCTGTACCGCCCCGAACGACCATACACCCTCAAACTAATACGTAACGTTTGGACACACCCCTCCCAATGACAAACAAGTGATGCGATGGGTGTAATGTACTGTTTCGCAATTTGGGAACGCGCAGATACGATTTCAGCTCGATTTATAATCCTTATTGTGTATAGTTGTAACTACCTAGACCTACGCTAAACATTTTAACGTACATGTTTAGTAATCTGGAAACGCGCATATACGATTTCAGCTCGATTTATAATCCTTATTGTGTATAGCTGTAACTACCTAGACCTAAGCTAAACATTTTAACGTACTGTTTAGTAATCTGGAAACGCGCATATACGATTTCAGCTCGATTTATAATCCGTATTGTGTATAGCTGTAACTACCTAGACCTAAGCTAAACATTGTCGCCGTGACAGAATGTTTATGAGATTTTTTTTTTTAAATTAGTAATAATAAAAAAGTATGTTATGTGACGCTGTAACGTCTGGACCTACACCCATCCACCTCTCGAG
>JAECMU010224601.1:0-10393 GCA_016106625.1 Dracogyra subfuscus | reverse complement strand
CCTTTTACTCTCCTCAAAACTAGTTCACCACTTACATACCTTTGGGTGTTTTTCCCAGTGTCATCAAGTGTTCTCCTTTTACTCCCCTCAATACTAGTTCACCACTTATATACCTTTGGATATTTCACCCAGTTTAATCCAGTGTTCTCCTTTTACTCCCCTCAAAATTAGTTCACCACTTGTACACCTTTGGGTGTTTTTCCCAAGTTTAATCAAGTGTTCTCCTTTTACTCCCCTCAAAACTAGTTCACCACTTATATACCTTTTGGGTGTTTTTCCCAAGTTTAATCAAGTGTTCTCCTTTTACTCCCCTCAAAACTTGTTAACTTATATACCTTTGGGTGTTTTTCCCCATTTTATCAAGTGTTGTCCTTTTACTCTCCTCAAAACTAGTTCACCACTTATATACCTTTGGGTGTTTTTCCCAGTTTAATCAAGTGTTCTCCTTTTACTCTCCTCAAAACTAGTTGACCACTTATATACCTTTGGGTGTTTTTCCCAGTTTAATCAAGTGTTCTCCTTTTACTCTCCTCAAAACTAGTTGACCACTTACATACCTTTGGGTGTTTTTCCCAATTTTAATCAAGTGTTCTCCTTTTACTCCCCTCAAAACATTTTCACCACGTATATATCTTTGGGTGTTTTTCCCAAGTTTAATCAAGTGTTCTTTACTCCCTTCAGAGCTATTTCACCACTTATATACCTTTCGGTGTTTTTCTCCAGTTTAATCAAGTGTTCTCCTTTTACTATCCTCAAAACTATTTCACCACTTATATATCTTTGGGTGTTTTTCCCAAGTTTAATCAAGTGTTCTCCTTTTACTCTCCTCAAAACTAGTTCACCACTTACATACCTTTGGGTGTTTTTCCCAAATTTAATCAAGTGTTCTCCTTTTACTCACCTCAAAAAAAAATTCACCACTTATATACCTTTCGGTGTTTTTCTCCAGTTTAATCAAGTGTTCTTTTACTCTCCTCACAACTAGTTCACCACTTACATACCTTTGGGTGTTTTTCCCAATTTTAATCAAGTGTTCTCCTTTTACTCCACTCAAAACATTTTCACCACGTATACACCTTTGGGTGTTTTTCTCAAATTTAATCAAGTGTTCTCCTGAAAAAAAATGTTCACCACTTATATACCTTTCGGTGTTTTTCTCCAGTTTAATCAAGTGTTCTTTTACTATCCTCAAAACTATTTCACCACTTATATATCTTTAGGTGTTTTTCCTATTTTAATCAAGTGTTCTCCTTTTACTCCCCTCAGAATTATTTCACTACTTATATACCTTTCGGTGTTTTTCTCCAGTTTAATCAAGTGTTCTCCTTTTACTCTCCTCAAAACTATTTCACCATTTATATACCGTTGGGTGTTTTTCCCAAGTTCAATCAAGTGTTCTCCTTTTACTCCCTTCAAAACTAGTTCACCACTTATATACCTTTCGGTGTTTTTCTCCTTTTATTCCATATATTTGATTGGGTAATAGGACTCGACTCTTCTAATAACAAGTTCAACACTTACACACACCACCACTTGCCATCGAACAATTTCTTGTGCACAAGATTGCATTAGATAATGTACCAAAACTCAAACGTAAGTTGAAGATGGTATAACCAGAATCATATGCAGAGTGACATACCTTTCCCATTGGAAGGAAATCCCAGTTGTAGTTAAGAGTTGTACATCGAAGTCTGTTTCTGGTAAAACCCCAAATTTGTCTCCAACGCCGATCAAAACGAAGTCTTCTTGTACTGCAGGGACATTCTGGTAAGTCGTATATCAAATACTTGTTGTAGTGAAAGTCTTGTACCTGGCTTAAATACCAGTTGTAACACTTTTGAGCAAAGCTCTGGACATGTCCAACACGTAATATGTAAAACCCAGTTTGACCTTTAAAGTAAACAATGAATATAAATATAAATGATTATGAAAAATAATACGAAGAACAACAGCATTGATAATAATGATAATAATAATTATTATGACCAAAACAAGAAAGGAAACGTTTATAAATAGCAATAGTAAAACATTTAATTATTAGTTAATAATTATTATTATAGGAATAATAATAACAATAATAAAAATAAATAGTTTTTTTACACTCCTAAACACAAACAGAACTATAATTGTTTTAATACATCAACCAATGTATCAAAATTAAAACAAAAAATTGTAAATAATTTCAATTTTGTTTTTACTTAAGTAAAAAAAAATGTTTTGGAAATAAAAAAGCAAACACTATTTGTGTGTGCAAGTTAGATAACATTCAGCTTAGAACTAAATAACTTCCATATAAGGTTAAAAAAAAAGCGTCCCTGCGGGATGGACTATAATATTATGCATCTAGCATACGCAAACTGTAAGAGACAACAATTTCTGAATGTTGGTGAGTAAATTCATGTGCAGTGGTATTAGATAATTCGGCACTTGCAAATCAATTACTTTGTCCACACTAAATAAATGTTACATCATCGTGATTTGGAAAATATACACAATGTTGTCATGTTGTTTAAATAATTTACATTTATGTCTCTCATTTTAAAATGTTGAATTTGTGAAAAAAGGAAGTCGCATATACCTCTAGTTCCACCAATGTTCTGTCGTCTGTAGGCTCCCCTTGTTCCTGAAACGGCCATGGTTCTTGAATTCCAATGTTCTGCATATCCGATGACAATTGGGTCCCAGTCTGGTTTCCAGTTCATCTCGCTATAGATGTACATGGCGTACGTTGTTTCTCCATCGGTGGCGATAACTACTTGAAATGTCACAACCTTTGACGGAAGAAGTAAGGAAATGTTTCATTTAACGACGAACTTAAGTCATTTTATTGATGGTTATATGGCGTCGGACATTGGTTAAGGACCACCCAGATTTTGAGGGAGGAAACTCGCTGTCGCCACTTAATGGGCTACTTATTTCGATTAGCAGCAAGGGATCTTTTATGTGCACCATCCCACAGATAGGACAACACATACCACGGCCTTTGATATACTAGTTGTGGTACACAGGCTCGTACAAGAAATAGCCCAAATGGTCCATAGACAGGGATCGATCCCAGTATATCTGTTTGTTGTTTTAAATCATGTGAAAACAATATAGACTGCCTATTGGGTTATGAACGAATGAGGAAAGGTTTTGTGGATTTGATATTCCACATTCACTGAATATAAACATCAAACACTGAGTGAGAGTTAACATTGTTATATTGTTGCGTGTGCACAAAAGACAAATGAATGAATGAATGTTTAACGACATCCCAGCACGAAACATGCATCAGCTATTGGGTGTCAAACTATGGTAAATGCAAAATCAATGTGACAAATGACACGGTCATCTGGTTGTTTCATGAACAATGAGCAATAACACACACACAGAGATATTTCTAGACAACAATAAGCAAAACTCAATAACTGTGATGATTACACATAACCTGTGAGATATTTTCAGCTTTTATTTTCAAACTGACTTGGTGAATTCAATAAGGCTCCAAGTCCAGTGTTAAACGTTTTTGGGAACAATAAATTTTTTTTAAATGTATTAAAGGAAACCCATAACGTACACAGAGTGGAGGAGAGTGCCTCTTGCACATAGTTACAAAGGTATTCACAGCATGCAATACTTGAAAGTTGTGTTTTGCAGAATTCACCATTTCATATATTCTTACCTCCATATTTGGATTATAGGAGCCATACTTTGGAACCTTGTACCACGTGACCACAAGAACCTGTGACGTGGTAAACCTTGATTGACTCGTGTACATCTCAACGTCTTTGCTGGCTCTATTTAGAACTTGTTTGACTTGCTCATCATTCGTCATATTGGTGTTATCGTACAGGCGATAGGTGATGTTTCCAACGTTTGACGCGGTGACGTCAATATCAGCACAATACGGACACAGCACACTGCCACTGCGAGGAGGGAACTGCATATGTATAGGGTTGTACTTTCTCCCGAAACTCACAACGCCGTTGGTGCCAATCTAATAAAAAAAAAGGTTAAAAAAGAAGAAACAATTAGTCAAACACTGTTGAGCTGATGTTTAATATTTGTATTAGTTTTATTTTTTGTCTTCAATTCAATTCTTTATTCACTCAGACCATATACATGGTAAATGAGGTAATATAATAATATAATATTTACAAAGTGAGCAAGTTACAAACATACAGATAACATTTGGAGAACAAAGTATAATAAATAAATAATATAGTAAATACATGTACTCATGTTCATTTCTAGATCACATTCTTGTTAAACCTTGTTTAATGTAATCACATAGTTTTATTAATACATGTTTACTCTGTTTATTTTTTTTAATTATTTTTTGTTAAACATTTGGCTGTTAATAATTAGATAAATATAGTACTCTAATATCATTTAGTGTTTTACATTCAAATAAGAAGTGAAATTCGTCACCAATACAACCACTATTACATATATTACATAATCTGTTTTCCTTTGGTAAATGAGTCCATTTTCCTATTTCAACGGGTAGTTTGTGGTTAGCAAGTCTAAATATGGTAATACCATTCTTCGTTTCAAAGGGAGTATGTCTAGATATGGTTCATATGAATGTTCATTTTTAAATCATCTATAAATGATACCTTTTGGTGAGTTTTCTAGAGAACTGTTCCATTTATGTATATACATATCGCGATAAATGTTTTCAACTTTTTGTGCTACACATTTTCTATTGACATTAATATAAAATTGGTTTAGCCAAATATAGCTTAGACCAGCTAAATCTAAAATATTGTTCACTGTACACAACCATCTATATTTAAAAGTATCATTTTCCAATAGCTAATAATTCTACTATATCTCCCGAGCTCAACATATATCATAAAGCTTGGGGTCTGTTTGTAACACTAAGAATACGTTTACAAAATGATAAATGAACTATTTCTATATATTCCCAGTAGTGCAACCCTGCAGTTAAGGAAATGTCCATAGCTAAAAACCCATGTCACTGAGAAAAAACCCAAGACCTGAATATAGTACAAGGTAAAAAAAAACTGCCGTGGAGAATTAAAACCTCTATGGCATTAATTATTGCCGTGGGCAATTGCAGGTGTTGGTGGTGATTAGTAACCGTTCTGGTCTTAGGCGAATTTGTTACGGACATTCTAGTTGCCAAAATTAAATATAGCCAAACAGCAAAAGTGGCAGAAAAACTGTAAATGACACAATGTTTTCAAAATAGATGTTTAGCCAGTTAATGACATTACACCATTACGATCGTCTCAAGATGTCTTGACAAATTTACAAATTGTAAGTGGAACATTTAACCTTGTTGCTATGTCACATTAAAATTTACACCTTTATTGTTTATACAATTTAAAAAATACTACTAATGTCAAATATTAATTGGATGATACTAGTTAGGGGCGGGATGTAGCCCAGTGTTAAATCGCTCACTTGTGCAGTTGGCTGGGATCGACCACTGCCCGTTGGGCTAGTTCTTGTTTACGTCAGTGTACCACAACTGGTACACTAAAGGCAGCGTCATGTCCTATCCTGTCTGTGAGATGGTATATATAAAAGATACCTTACAACTAATAGAAACATGTAGCAGATTTCCTCTCGTGGACTTAATATCCAAATTACCAAATGTTTGACATCCAGTAGCCAATGATTAATAAATCAATTTTATCTAGTGATGTTCTTAAACAAAATAAACGTTTGATACTAGTTATGACGGGCAAAAAACAGAGTAGATCCACAAATGGGACTTGACATTTATCCATAAACCTTAGACAACGTTCATACCGACTAAGCTACATCTTGCATATTAAAAGCTAACATACATTGATTAATGTTTATATATATATATATATATCAAAAAATAGTATGTGACGGTTATTCATTAATATTAAACATCAGTATGTCTAGAAAGAAAGAAATGTTTTAGTTAACGATGCGCTCAACACATTTTATTTACGGTTATATGGCCATCAGACATTTGGTTAAGGACCACACATATATTGAAAGAGGAAACCCGCTGTCGCCACTTCATGGGCTACTCTTTCCGATTAGCAGCAAGGGATCTTTTATATGCACCATCCCACATACAGGATAGCACATACCACGGCCTTTGATATACCAGTCGTGGTGCACTGGCTGTGACGATAAATATCAGCATGTCTAATGCGAAAAATGGCCATATCTATTCTCTCTGAAAAGTGTCATGTCATCCAAATGTTTTTGTGAAAATTATTAAAACAAGTTTATCTGCCTGATTGAAACAAAACTTGCAAATATATTACATCATGAAATTCATAAAGTCAGTTAAAATCAATGAGTTGCTGGCCATCTGGTTTAACTTTGAGTAGTACTTTTAACATCCAATTCCTCTCATATCATGGGACCATGACACCGTTGCTATTAAAATATAAACTATACTCACATAAATTCTGGTTTGTTTCGTCTGGTAAAATGGAATGCCTGCCTTAACTATCAGTCTTTCTGTGTTGTCGTCTCCGTGTATCAGTGTGTCCTGGTCTGTATATGGATACAGTTCTGAAACGAATATAAAATATACTGAGTATGCGAAATAAATACTTGTTACTAAGAACAGAACAAAATATCACATGTCTGCATCTCTGGTGTTGCTAACAAATCAAGAAACGTAATCGTATAAGATATTGCAATAATGGGTAGACTTGATGATATTTTTCAATGGTGGCATATTGTATATCATCATAGAGGGAGATATTTAGGGGAGAAGGAGATAAGAAAAATTAGAGAAAGAAGGAAGAAGAGGCATAGAGAAAGGAGACGAAGTCAGGAGATGGCTGTTCTTGTCGCTCACAACTTAGAACGGTGACACCGATTATTTCTGGAGACATTGTTATCGTGACATTGCCACATACTAGTATATTGTTACCAGTCATTAAGCTAGATAGAAAATGTGTTGATGTTGAAGCCGTGTATACGTTTGAAGCACTGTGTGATCAAGTTGGTTGGATTTCGTTGCAAAGGGTGGGTGGAGTGGGTTGGAGGAAAATAGTTCCGGCTTTCTTACAGTGAAGATAACACTTTCTACAGTAACAATAACACTTTTATTTCACTGATATTTTAAGTTATTTCACTAAATGTTATATATTAATATTATTTTACTCGTTTTAATTTTCATTTGTGGATGGTATTAAATGGTATAAATACTACAAACAATACAAAACAAAAAATAATAGTTATTAGACACAATTATTATTTATGGCTTAGTTCACTATTTAAAAAAATATTATTTTGTATATATTAATTTAATAACATTAAATATGGACGAACCTGTTCGTCGATAAAAAGAAATCTCGTTTTGGATCCCCCATAACCATTTTTTCAAAAATGGTTAGTAAATTAAATCATGCATAATAATAATAATAAAATTAATAATAATAATAATAATAATAATAATAATGTGTCATGTGTACATACGTTCACAAACTGCCATAATGATTTAATACATAATCGAAAATAATTCATTATGTTTTTCAATGAATGAAATGGTTGTGAAATAAAATTAACAATTTGATGTTGGCTGCTTCAGTTCACTACAAGTGCATTTTTTTTTTTAATGTAATCATGATTACTGAACAATGTAATAGCAATCATAATTGATTACTTTCAATTTTCTGGTAATCGGAACCGTAATCATAATCGCGACATTTTTAAGTAATCGTATTCGATTACTTTTGTCAAGGAATCGCCCCATCTCTGATATGTAGGTAGATAGATAGATAGATAACGCAATTCGTTTCTCGGTGCTAAATATTTCAAATGTTTTTTGATGATTATATCATTGTTTTGACTTTTAGGTTAGGCCTATGTCTTCATTACTGAATAACTTTTGACAGGTTTTGTAGTGTTGTCACAGACGGCGTTTGCATGGATAACGTAGAAATGTGTCATCTCCTGGTCCAAATCAATAGCGTGGCTGCAGTCTCAGCTCTGACTCTCTTTATCAGTAACCCAATAAAGTTGTTCATGGTCGTTCCTTTGTGGGATGTAGGGTGGCCAATCGAGCACTAGGACATTGTTTTGGTTGGGGAAGGTAAGAAAAACTCTCGCAACCTGCGGCCTCGCGTTATCCTGCTGCAACTAAGGTTACGCGCATGGATAAGTGGATGTACGTGAGGCCTGATGACCTGATCCTGATATCTTATGGCTGTAAGAGTTCCCTGGATGACCACGAGAGGTGTTTACACACCATGAGAAATCCCCCGCCCCTCCTAACCTTAACAAACCTTTTCTCAAATCTCGTTTTGCGTAAAGCACGCGTCTGAATATCGCTCACTTTGACGTCGATAGACACGTTGTTGTCCACCTGACCTGTAAAGCTACAATCGCGACTCGTTAGTCAAAAACACTCGTCTACAGTGGGCCAAGTGAAAACGATTTGGTGCAAGTGCACGCAGCCATTGCAATCGACGTAGATGTCGCTTGGGTGTAAGTTGCAGTGACGTCGCGGCCTTAACTCCCGCAAACGATTCCTAACCGTGTTATGGACACATTGAGCGACCATGAGTGCTTACAACCTGACTCGCCATCTCCATAGCCATCTGAAATCGGTCACGGAGTCATGGTCATGAACATTTTGTCATGCTCATATACCACAAAGGTTTCGAGCATGTCTATCCCAAGTCTTGTCTTGGGGCAGAACATTATTTACGGGGCAATTTAGAATTTTAAACCAAAAGGAAAAATAAATAGGGACAATTTATAAAATATTTGAGATACACATTTCTAAATAAATTTAAACTAATACAGAGCTTTTTGCGGAGGTGTGACAAGGTAACGCTCCTGGGACGGTCAGCTAATCTTTCTGTGGCTCTGAGACGTCCGCTTAAACGAGCTGTTGTTGACTCATGTACCCCAAATTGCTGGGTCCACCATGTGTTGCTATTGCCCCTGCATAATTATATCAATAGCCCTCACAATCTAATTAAAATTAGCTCCACTATTACATGTGGATCTAACAGCAGCCCGTTGGAGCTCATGTCCACCAATCAAAACCTTACTTGCAGAATCACGCCCGTAAAAATAATTTGAAAACATTCCAAATTATCCTGAGGGTATACAACATGTTTCGTGTGAATTACGAATGCCGTAAAACATGTTTTATTTTTAAAAATAAATAATTTGTAATGTAAAACTGAAGACTTTGATTGGTGGACATGAGCTCCAACTGGCTGTTGTTAGATCCATATGTAATAGTGGAGCTAATTTTAATTAGATTGGCTAAAATTGGGTGAACCGTGAGTACGTGAGAAGCTGCATGCTTTTTACCGATTTGTCAAGAAAGCATGCATCCTGGCCACTGTCACGTGCTACGGTCATGATTAGTCAATATTTAAATTATTATTTACAGACGAAATGTTCCTGGACATTGGGACTTATTTTTAAATCACTGGCAGGATTCTGCAAGTAAGGTTTTGATTGGTGGACATGAGCTCCAACTGGCTGTCGTTAGATCCACATGTAATAGTGGAGCTAAGTTTAATTAGACTGAATTTTAACCAAAGATTCTTTAGACAGTATGAGGTAGCTGTGTTTGGCCTTTTGAACTAGTACAAAATTGGGATGACCAGAAACATTTAACATACAGCAACTGACATTGTGTAATTTTGATCATTAAAACATCTCTAGCTATTTCTCGTTTCAGTCAGTGCACCACAACTGAGGTATCAAAGACCGTAGTATGTGCTATCCTGTCTGTGGTATGGTGATATAAAATATCTCTTGCTACTAATGAAAACAAAATGTAGCGGGTTTTCTTTATACGACTTAATGGTGAAATTACCAAACAACCAGTAGCCGATGATTAATAGATCAATTATTATTATTGTGTTTTGTTTAACGACGCACTCAACACATTTTAACTACGGTTATATCGGCGTCGGACATATGGTTATATCGAGAACAAAAACCAGTGGTTAGCTGACGAGGATCGATCTTAGACCGACCGCGCATCAGGCGGGCACTGTACCACTGGGCTATGCTGCCCGCTCAATGTGCTCTAGTGTTGTCGTTAAACAAAACAAACTTTAAAACATATCTGTTAGTCGACATCATCTTAATAATGGTAACAAACACAGGCCAGTCCCTTAAACATACTATACATGTATTTCGAAACAACAAATAATATATTTGCGATAAATAACTACAAAGTCCTCTATCTCACACACACAATGACTTTCAGCACTCTTTGAAAATATCGCCATCCTAAACAAAAAGAACATATTGAGAGTAGAAACCAAACATAAAAAACCTACGTCACATATACATTAATCCCACCAACAAAACTGTTGTCTTAATCAAAGTTACATCTCCATAGAAGGCAGTAGAATGGGTATTCGCATGGATGTGAGCTTTTTCACCAACTCTCTCTCTCTCTCTC
>JAECMU010224585.1:0-11681 GCA_016106625.1 Dracogyra subfuscus | reverse complement strand
GGGAAAAGCATTTGTAAGTGCGTTGTGCGGTCAGATGGAAATGGGTGCATAATAGCAAAATGAGACGGGGCCCCGACATTTGGATGGATAATGAAAATTGTTTTTGTTTGTGGTCAACCCATATTGATTTTTTTACATGCCAGTCGACAAGTGACTGTAGGTTCAAAAATTGGTAGTCACTTAATCCTTGCGATATCATGCTATTTTTTACACAATTTAATCCGAGGCAATATTAGCATGTAGATCCATTGGAAAATAAATGGTGGTGTGCAACCTTGTGCAGAGATACGATTTTGACTGCGCCATGGTTTTGTCGTTTAGATTTAATGAGCTGAAACATCTCAATTTAAGTTCAACCAATTCAGTTAATGAGTGGACAAATGTGATTTCTGATTATTTCTGGGATGATTATGAAGATGGAATCCTATCTTCAGAATCTGATTCCGATTCTGATGAAGAGTGGTCGTGTCCTTTCATTGATGGACCAGACCAGCCTGCATTGATCAACATTGATCCCAGCAATACAAATGACACTATCCGTACAACTTCAAGTGATGTGTTGGATGATGCTATGCTGGAGAACGATTCAGTCCCAAACTTGCCAGAGGTCATAACAGACGAATACATTCGCGAGATGATGGATAATGTGTGGCGGACGACAACGATAAATAACTTTTAAAGATACAGAAGTTTCAATGCGACTGCTCCAAGTGCAAGGCAAAATAAAATATAGCAATGTCGTGTTCAGCCAAATTTGATCCGAACTACATTTTAAAATTGCCGACTTGAAATGACTGAACTAACGGACTACAACAGAGATCTGATTCTCCTGGGCATGATTAGAATTATGACCAACCTCAGCTCGATCACACAGAGTTCAAAACATGCCAATCAAGGAATTCGGAAGCATCAGAAAACAGAATACAAGGTTGAGGGGATAAAAGTCTGCCAAGATACTGTCTGATTCATTCATGCGTAAGTATTGTTTAATTAATTATATATGTAATTGCATTCACTATGTTTACAATTTATGGCAATAATATCAACCAGGCTTTAACGTGTTACTAGTAGTTACCAATCGGCTACCTTACTTTGGGTTTAAATACTATTTATTTCTGTCACATACTGCCATATATACTGTTTTATAAATAGTTGTGTCTTTAAATGCATATTGGCACAAACCACTGACCTATTTAATGGCCTAACATAGTATTACCTGAACAACAATTATTTTATTTATCCCTAAATGTACTTTAATCAGCCATCTTTATAGCCATCATACTCCATTTATTAATGATATTTTGTAATCCATAATTCCAAAAACTAAAATTGCTGAGAGGGCTGACATGGATTTTACTCCATAGTGGTTCAGTTAAGGTGATGCGATAGCTAGGTTTAGTTTCCAGCAGTTAATGTAAATTGTATTAGTTATCCATTTGTAGAGAAATACTGTCCTTAAATCCGTGACAGTATGACTTTAAAGGTGTCTAAAGTCGAGTCATGAAAATAGAAACATTTGTTTTATCATGTACTGGTGAAAATGACTTCCGATCTGATTGAAACAACAGTGTTCTCAACTGTGGACCCATTATCACAATAAGCACGATACATTTGCAGCACAGCATAACACTGTACAAGTCATCGAATCATAGTCATTTCGTACCCAAGTCGTATCGTACCATCCATTTCGTACCATGCTGCCTGGTCATTTCGTACCATTGCAAAAAGTAATTTCGTACTCTAGTCATTTCGAACCATAGTTATTTTGTACCATAGTTATTTCGTACCATCGTTCAAACTAACACATTAAACAAACATAGCCCTTAAAGCAGGCAAGATCAATACAGTTCAGGTCGAAAATAATCCATATAGTTTTGAATACAATTTTCATCAAACAGCAGAAAACAACTTAGAGACAGATTACTTGCAAATTTCATGGAAAATATGTCTATGAAGGGAAATAGTGTTTCTACTGTAAGAAGTCGGCAATAATCCAGTTGATCAAAGTGCGCTTTTTATATTCGCATAATAAATATGCTAATAATAATAAATAAATAAATATGAACATGTATTTTAGTTAACAGTTGAAATGTCCGAATATTACTTATTTGCATCTTATTTGTTTAAGAAGTACACAATAACAACCAAATTATCCCATTGCTAATGTTTGTACAAAGTGGCGATAACTTTTATTATTTTGCTCATAAAATATCCTTTAAATTAAAATGTATTTATTTATTTAATGTCATTTGGTAAAAGACACTATCAGGGTGGGGGGCGGGCAGCATGGCCCAGTGGTACAGTGCCCGCCTGATGCGTGGTCGGTCTAGGATCGATCCCTGTCAGCTAACCACTGGGGGTTTTCTCGACATAACCATATGTCCGACGCCGATATAACCGTAATTATAATGTGTTGAGTGCGTCGTTAAACAAACAAACAAACAAACAAACAAACTATCAGGGTGGGCGATTGTTATGTCATGGTACGATATGACTTTCAGTTATGTTACGAAATGACTATGGTACGAAATGACCATGGATCGAAGTGACTAGCAACACAGTGAATCGACAATGATATAATGTTAACACATAATAAATAAAGCATGGCTCTAAATGGGACAGAACCGACTTGGTCCAAAACTGAATGGGGCCGAATTATTTCCAAACGCTTGAAATTCAAGTTGAGGGAGATAACATAACGAAGTATTACCTACCTTAACGTCACCGTGTTTACTCTTGAATACTGGATACTTATTATTCACTTATCATAGTCACTTCGTACCCAACTCATATCGTACTATCCATTTAGTACAATGCTGCCTGGTATTTTCATATCCTAGCCATTTCGTACTATTGTGAAACGTTATTTCGTACACCATTCATTTCATACCCCAGTCATTTATTAGCCTAGCCATTTCGTACAATAGTCATTTCATACAAGTATATAGAAAACAAATCGACGATAGCATCAAAGCAGTGTTGTTGGTTTTGTTGGTGTGTGTTGTTGTTTTTTTTTGTTGTTTTTTTGTTTTGTTTTTTTTTTTGTTTTTTTTTGTTTTTTTTGTTTTTTAAAGCAAACACTTTATTTAGACAGTTTGAAAATCAGAATTCTGCAGCATATTCTTATTGATAACCATAATACCTGTCAGCTGTTATATCCATTTTACCTGACAACAGCCGTATATGGTATTTACTACTAACTGCCAATTTCGATTTTGTGTGATAATTAATAACAATAAAAAGCATAATGGACCAACAAAATGTTATTTATGTATTAGGTCTTCCTTTTAAACTTTGGACAAGTTAAACTTTTGCATAAGGAAAACACAACAAGTTATACATGAACATTACATGCAGTCAGATCTCATTTCAGCTTGCAATAGCATAACCAAACATTATACAAAGGTTTAGTCTTTTTCTGATAACATATCCCTTAAATGAACCACAAATGTGTAATTTAATGTTATTTTGTTATACATTGTTATGCCATGGTAGGCTATGACTTTCAGTTATGGTACGAAATGACTAGGGTACGAAATGACTATGATAAGAAGTGACTAGCAACAGTTAGTCATATTCCGATTAACGTGTCTCAAACTTTTATTTAAAAAAAATAAAAATAAAAAAAAATAAAAAAAATAAACCAACAACAACATGTTTTATGGAAGATAAATTGATACTGGCCCATTTTTGTTTACATATTAAAGTAAACTTATTGGCGAAAGCGATAGTATTGTTTAGATGCCAGGGAATGTATTTAGTTGCCTTAGCGATTACAATGCTCGCTTTCTAGAGCACTGACCCAAGGTATATCATTATTCACAACTTGTAATGATTCTTGTTACTTTTAGCAATATAGTTTAAAATATTTGGCACCATTTCAGCCAACACTAGGTTTCGTTGGGGCCATTTGGCACGGTGCTGTTTTCGCTATAGCCCATGTCAAATGTACTCAAGCTCGGTGTGGCATGACAAGATTAAGAATAATGTACATTTCATTGGTTTTCTTTTTAGAGTAAAATATGTTTTATAATTAATTTTGTGTATAATAGTGAACATTTTTGTCTAAATAAAACAACCCATGTTATTTGTTTGCCCAGAAGGCCACATTATTGTAATTTGATCATTAGGATCCAATACTAAACACAAACATCATGTATGCAATTTTGAAATGGCGTCCTCGCCCATAATCCTTGGAACAGACATAATGTCCAGGATCTAATTGGAAGAAAAAAAAACCCACACGAGGTGTCCAGTACATCGTCATCAACAGTTTCAACCTGTTAAATATGAAATTGTCACATTGTATAACAAGCTTGTAGAATGTACTGACAAAAAGTAAGGGTCATGATTAAATCTTGATAGTCAATATAGATTGTAAACAGAAAAAAAGATCCACATTTGCTTCATGTTTGTGTTGTTGCTTCTGTTTAAGTTGCAGGCTTTGTTGTCAACATTCAGATAAATGTTCATGAGGTTTAAATAACTAAGTAAATTAGTCCAACATTTAAATCTGTTTTGTACATTCCATGAAGTTTGTTTTTGGCAAATAGAGGTGAGGGGATGGAATCGGTCAGATAACCTGAGACACACATTATTTAATTTGGTATAATTGTATTTTAAAGAAAATATGATTTTTGTTATTATTTTCAGAACTGTTAATCTTTTTTGGCCATGACTAAAACTGAAATAATCCTCAAAAGACTGTTCAGACGTCTGCTTAAAACTCTTTTGTTCAAAGATTTGTATTACCAAATAGAAGTGCATCAAACACTAACGAACTTTAACCCTTTTTTGTTTCAGCATCAGAGACTGTAAAGAACAATGTGGCTAGTCTTGTTAACACACCTTTTAGTACAGGTGGCAGTTAGGTGTAATACAAATATTAAAGGTAGACACTGGTGGGCCACACAGGTGGGAGGTGTTACTTTACAATACATTCAACCTCACTTTGAATATGTAGTAACAAAAGGATGTGGATCTATCATAATGGTGATAATTAAAAGTTCTTAATATATTTCACTTCTGCTCATAACAAACACCAAACATAAAAATAAAATGGGAGTCTGTGTCATGAGTAAAATACCATGCGTTATAATTGGGATAACATGTACCTATTTGTTTACAAAAATTAGACAGGTGTATTTGCATCACTATTTCATTAATGTTCACCAACATAAAGCTGGCTAAATTAATTAGGCATGTTATATGCAAACTATATCGCTTCTGCTCATAAGGAAGACGCCATTCTAGTGGTGGGAGAATGGCCATCAAAAATGCATTTATCGCCACAAAAAAATGATCACAGTGTCTTAAGTAAAAAGAATAATCATTAACAAAAGAAATACTATCCTCCCAATCATGTGCCATGCTCAGTTATCAACCAAATTGAAGAAAAATGTTCCTGGATCAAATTGTCTTCCACTCATAACGTGTCAAAATCAACAGACACGAACGCAGGTCAAGCTCTCTTTGTAAACCACAACATGATTGGCACAAAGCAATGATGTGTTGCTTTTAGTAAACAACTTGTGGGATGTATTAAGCAAATTTACAAAATATCACAATTTTACCCACTGTGCAGCGCATGCTCTTTCGCTTATAACGCTGCACAAGACGCCAATCAATTGCGAGCAATATATATATTACCATAAATTACGTAATTTTACAATCACGAATCTCAGTTTTTCCTGTGTACACATTATTGCAGTAGATACATGCGTGGTCTAGTATTAAGGTAGATAATACACTAATGACTGTGAGTGGTGTGTAGATTTATCGCCAGCAAAACTATGCAAGTTACTTAAATGTACTGTATTACATGGAAACAATTTAATGAAAAGATAACAAGAGTAGTTGTGTTAGGTGGTAGATAATAAAAGTAGTCGTGTAGTGACAGTAACTGTTTAATCATTCAGTTATTATAATGATGTTATACACCTAACGGACTCTGGTTAACTTTTAGTTTAAGATGTTAACTGTATACACAAACAGTGTTGTAATAATGCTAATTTATTGCGCATGTGCATTTCCCCTGTGATCCGCTGCAACCAGGGCCAATGTATTTTCTTACTCCAAGAAAGTGCAGCCTATTTGGGGTTTTCTGTGAAGGGATACCACATCAGGTGAATTACCTTGTGGATGAAGTGATGGCTTCTGGAAAAGGTCCAAACAGTGTCATCAACTACCTGAACCATTTCTTTACCAATTTCGGTATTGGAGAAACAGCAGCTGACCTTCATTGCGACAACTGTGCTGCCCAAAACAAAAACCGTTTTGTACTGTGGTATATAGCATGGAGGACAATGCATAAACTTCATCATGAGATAACATTACATTTATTGATAACAGGACATACCAAATTTGCCCCTGACTGGTGTTTCGGTATACTGTAACAAGAGTACAGGCGTACACGGGTATGCACACTGGATGACATTGCTGATATTGTAACGAACATCACAGTGACAGGTGTCAACATCCCCTCAGATGGTTGGATGAGAAGAAGGGACAGTACTGGTTCTATCATATGACTGACAGAAGTTTCTGGAACCCTACTTCCGTCCCTTACCTGGTGTTAAGAGCTTTCAGCACTTCAGATTAGTCAAATTTTGTTTAGTTAAAAAAGTATGAACTTGTAAAAGTAACTGTATATCCAACCATAAAAAAACAATAATTTAATTAAACAATACAAGAAGACAGCACAAAATTAAATAGTTATGGGTTGTTTTATGTGGGTTTTTTTTTAGTTAATACATGCAGTGTGAAATAACTATTAATAGTTTTGTATTGTATGGGAATAATGTATTTGTCCATTTCCCATACTGAATGTAGAATTATTATTCTCAATGTGATCATGATTTTTATTCTACTTTTCAGCTTTGAGTCATCGTCACCAGGCCAGGTCACTGCTAAGGAATACTGTGATTCAAAGGGAAAAAAAAAAAGTTTTCCAACTGTTGAGGAACCCAGCCGTGCTGCCCCCAGCTGAACTGTCACCAGCAGTTCCACCACCAGGCATTGACATCAACAGACAAACTTATTTGTATGACAATATCAGAGAGTTTTGTGATGGAACGTCAGTGAACATATGTTGTCCCAAGCCACGTCAGCCTGCAGCACAGCCGAAAGGAAAGAGACAGAGACGAACCTGATTGCCATGCTTATGATAAATTTAGCCATGTTCTAATTATATAAAGTGGACACATCATTGAACATTGGCTAAATAAGTACAGGGCTTCTAGAATATTTGTATAGCATCCACTATCCATGGGGTCAGTGCTTTAAAAACTACTAGCAACAATTAAAAGTTCACTAGCCTTACTTTTCTTAAGTTAATACAGTTTTACTAAATAATAGTGATGATCAGATATGTCACCTAAAGAGGGATGTGGAGCTTAAAACCACTAACATTGGGAGGCGGGAGAAGGACAGGAAATTCATATTTACAAAATAGACTTAACTGCCATATTGGACTTTAAAACATTTTACTAGCCGTCGGGCATGGCAATAATAGTTATTTACAGCCAATAGTGATTTCCTTACTTTTGGAGTATGTTCTCTATTTTCGGGGTACTTGTTTTTTTATTAAAAATATTTTAAAATAAAATAAAATAAACTAATGTAATTTATGTGGTTGCTTTAATAAATAAATGGCAAAATATATAAAAGACATATTTTATTAATTAATAACACCTGTTTGGGTGTTTTATAAAGGCACTTTTAGAATTAACTACTGAAAAAGGCTTGTTTAATTTTGAGGCAAGATGGTGCTAGACTATCGAGGCATGTTGCAGCACCATATAAAAACAAGCTAGGGAAATAAACTAGCCCAACACTGAATATCACTAGCCATGGGAATGGGGCTACCATAATCTAGAAGCCCTGTCTGGCATGGCATTAGTAGTTATTAACTAGCCCAACATTGAATATCGCTAGCCATGAGTGTGAGGATACCATAATCTAGAAGCCATGTCTGGCATGGCAAAAGTAGTTATTTACTAGCCCACCATTGACTATCAGTAGTCATGGGAATGGAGCTACCATAATCTAGAAGCCCTGAAATATTTTTTAATTTAACCATGTTTTGATAATTTTCAAGGAAATACTGTGCATATGTGAAATGTGGCTAAACCAAAATTTGTTCTGGATTTCCCTGAATGTGAATTTGGAAAAATTATTTAGTTCATGTATTTAAAAAATAACTGCTAATACATATCACATTAGTATAGATACAAAATCATGTAATCAATTGTTTGATTATGAATTATTCTATAGAAGTTATAATTGCTATATTGGCAACATTAATGCTTTGGAAATTCAGTCTGTTGATTTGCCAGCTGACGTTGTATTACCAGATGAAAACTGTAGGATATGTATTAGTTGTCAACAGTAAACCTGTTCAACTGATTACTGAAAGAAGATTGTCGGATCATATATATATTAATTACTTCCAGATTGTAATATTGTCGTTAACAAGGAACCATATCATTAAGTTCAGTTGATGTTTACTATTTCGGTAAATATAAAGTGTTGCCTTCAACTGCACATATAATGAGAACGACTATAATACAATGTTGTGTCCTTTGTTCATGTTGAATCAAAAGAACGTGACTTTAAAATTATTTATAATAATAAAGGTTTCTCTCTGTATATTGTGTTTGACTTATTCTTTTAGAATTTTACTGTATATTGGATTTCCCTGCTTAATTTGTAATGTGGAGCTCGGAATGGGTTTTTTTTTTTTATTTATTTTTTTTTATTATTATTATTTTTTTTTTTTTTACTATATATTAAATTAATTAATTTTAACCCCCCGAAACCTACAAAGCAATTTTTTTTCATTCAGTTAATTATCTAAACTTAATGTGTGCAAACGTTTAGAGCTGTAGCTATATGTTTAATGTATGGTTGCTATGATGTTTTGATGCCAGTCATCAAAATCTAGGATCTGATCTTCGGCGGCCATTATCTCAAAATAATCATCTCATATATCACTGACAATTGTTTGCTCTAACTTCGTCACAAATCAATATGTTTTAATAATATTTGGACTACACTAAAATTGAGACTCTACATATTCAGAATATCTATAAAAGTCCAATTTACTTTTTTGCGGCATGTGACTGAATTCGCCAGTGTGGGTCGCAATTATCTTTTTACAAAAATAGAAGCACAATGTGCATCTGTAATTAGTTATCTTTAGTTTCATGGTTATGACGTCTGGCACAATACAAATATTACAGTACATATGTTCGTTTCTGTTGGCAAGACGTAAAGGTGGATGAGAGTAAATCGGCGATGTTGGAAAGATATGCATTAGTTTGACAGTAAATCGGAAATATGGCATATATAACTAGAAAACGAGATGCATTAATATGACAGCATGTTTAGCAATAGTAGCTTCGTATTAAATCAGGGTCCCGTTCTACGAAGCGATTTTAGCACTACTGTCGTCGTAAATACTTACCACCGCGACCGTAACTTGTTTTCTACGATCGCAATCCCGTTCCACGACGCGGCGTAGCTTACTGTCGTCGTAAATACTTACCACCGCGACCTTAACTTGTTTTCAACGATCGCAAGCCCGTTCCACGACGCGGCGTAGCTTACTGTCGTCATAAATACTTACCACCGCGACCTTAACTTGTTTTCTACGATCACAAACCCGTTCCACGACGCGGCGTAGTTTAAGCCCTAGTCCCATTGTGGCGATTTTTGGCTGTGAATTAATACGAACTGGCATTCGTTGCGCATCGTGCATCATCGTAAAGGTTCGAATTACTTCTTATTAGTTCACTGCCGTTTTCGTATTAGACCGGCCACAATCGCAAGCCAATACGATTGTTTTGAAATGTTCAAAACATTCGCAGGGGTCCTGCGAATTGAAGCCTATTCGTACTGCATCGTGTCAGTTCATGTAAATTCTTGTTGGTTCGTATATCATCGTTGTGCATTCGTGTGAGTTCGTTGCGGATTTGCAACAATCGTATTGACCTGAGGACGTGGCCAATCTAATACGAAAGCGGCAGTGAACTAATAAGAAGTAATTCGAACCTTTATGATGATGCACGATGCGCAACGAATGTCGGTTCGTATTAGTTCGCAGCAATAAATCTCCACAATATAACAGGAGCTATAGAACCAATGCGGACGCCGAACGTTTTAACGAAATATAGCCACCATTCGCAGGCAAATCCATATTTCTTTATTCGTCGTAAATACTTACCATCGCGATCTTAACTTGTTTTCTACGATCGAAAGCCCGTTCCACGACGCGGCGTAGCTTACTATGTCGTAAATACTTACCATCGCCACCTTAACTTGTTTTCTACGATCGAAAGCCCGTTCCACGACGCGGAGTAGCTTACTAGCGTCGTAAATACTTACCATCGCCACCTTAACTTGTTTTCTACGATTGCAATCCCGTTCCGCGACGCGGCTAGCTTACTGTCGTCGTAAATACTTACCATCGCGACCGTAACTTGTTTTCTACGATCGCAAGCCCGTTCCGCGACGCGGCTAGCTTACTATCGTCGTAAATACTTACCATCGCGATATTAACTTATTTTCTACGATCGCAAGCCTGTTCCACGATGCGGCGTTGCTTACTATCATCATAAATACTTACAATCGCGACCTTAACTTGTTTTCTACGATCGAAAGCCCGTTTCACGACGCGGAGTAGCTTACTATCGTCGTAAATGCTTACCATCGCGATATTAACTTGTTTTCTACGATCGAAAGCCCGTTCTACGATGCGGAGTAGTTTACTATCGTCGTAAATATCAACAAAACAAAAACATATTTTGTACAAAATTCATTAGTAATGGATCTTTTTCATTTTAGAATGACATATTTCCATTTGAATATGACCGGTTAACTAATTAATGACGTCACATGGAAGAAACCATGCCATAAGAACGCCTCAATGGAAATGTGCCAGCCGCGCGGGTAGAACCGCTAGGCGGCTAGCCGCAGAGGTAAAACCGCGTCAATGGAAAGACAGCCTAACTGGGATGAGTATCGTCAACGCCCCCAACTGCGTTATGTTTCCAACTCCGTTCACTTTGTTTTCTCGTGCACAGTTTGCGCAATCAACATCCGATTTGTTATTATCAGCATGTCGTTCATTTCAGAGGTTTTTCTTCAAAGTTCAGGAACATTTTCATTAACAATAAAGTTCAGAAAAGTAAGTATCTAAATACAAAACTTTACAAACCCCTAATACCTAGTAATTTTACTAAGTCGTTTTTGTTTATTCCTTAAAATTATCGATATCGGGTCCACATGATTCGTAGAAATCATTTAAACTGGGGAAAGATGAATCAACATTCGGAGCATATCACGTGATCTCACATTTTACGAATTTTAAGACCTCTGTTGTTAGAATTTGTTTTCAATTATTATAGCTGATCTGCAAAATTATGTTACATTTTTGTGCCTCTGTTGTAGTGAATAGTTTTTATAATCCATTCATAACAATTGTAAATAATTTTGAGTGTATAAATTGTGTTAATTAAGAATAAATTCGGTTTTTTTTTTTTAATGTTTGTTTAGGGTTGTTTTTTATTTTGTGTGTTTGTTTGTTGTGTGTGGTGTATGTGTGTGTGGTGTATAACTGACCACAGGATCACGTGACCCACCCCAAAACGAAATACAAATAAACGCACACACACACACAC
>JAECMU010224571.1:16512-28917 GCA_016106625.1 Dracogyra subfuscus | reverse complement strand
GCTGTAACATTCTAACAGAGGGAGCCAGCAGGTAGTGTACTCTGTAACATTCTAACATAGGGAGCCGGCAGGTAGTGTACTCTGTAACATTCTAACAGAGGGAGCCGGCAGGTAGTGTACTCTGTAACATTCTAACATAGGGTGCCACAAGGTAATAAAATCTGTAACATTCTAACAGAGCGAGCAAGCAATATAATATTATACAAGGTAATGTAATCTGGTATTCCGACTCCGATAACATTGGCAGTGCAATCTGAAACAGTCTGTTGTTTCTGGTATTGAGTTGCTGTGTCTGGTATTGAGTTGACTGTGTCTGATATTGAGTTGACTGGGTCTAGTATTGAGTTGACTGTGCCTGGTATTGAGTTGATTGTGCCTGGTATGGAGTCGATTGTGTCTGATATTGAGTAGTCTGTGGTATTGAGTTGACTCTGTCCGGTATTGCAGGGTCCTACAGGCCTACTATCGAGCTCAGAGGAGTGCTGACGGCCGCAACGCCGCACGGACAACGATGAGACTACTACAGAGTATGATCCGACTAGCTCAAGGTATGAATCGGTTAATTATGTCAGGTTAACATGGGAAAACATTAGGATCTCAATTAAGTTAAGGTGTGAATCAGTTAATCAGTTAATTAATGCTGTTCTCACTTAATAGGGATGTGAAACAGTTATTAACAAATGTTCCATGACAACTTTGCAGTTTCTCCCACAAATGTAATCTGTTTTGACCCTTTCAATCAGTTTCTTCCAACTCAGTCTTCTGAGCTGCCCACACCATCACCTATCTCCTACCTGTTTCAACTTCCCCCACGGGTGGAGCCCCTGCACCCACCTGGCATCCTTGTCCTCAGCCAGTGATACAGCTGGTCTGACTCACAGCACCAACTGCCAGGGGGAATATTAAGATGTTACAAGTGCTTCTTTACAATGCCAGAAGTAACTACTGAAAACTCACCGAAGTAGTCAGACTAAGCTCACAGCTAAAAGGTAATGAGGAATGATTGGTGTGTAGCAAAAGGAAAGGGGATAGTGACATAAAATATAATAAAAATCTTCCATGACTAGACAACTTCATGACATTACCTTTGTTTTATGATGACCGATGTATGTTTATGTGTCGATGAGCTGAAAACTACAGCCCTCGTAATTCGCGGCCGCAATCGGCAGTGACGTCGCATAAGCTTTCGCAAAAAATTGATTTACGACAGATAATTTCATTGCCGTCGCAAATCTGACAGTGGTGAAAAGTCTGTAAGCATTTTCTCTGAAGTCTTGTCTAATTGCAAATCCCAGAAAAAAGCATTTATAATCGAGTTTGGCCCAATGTTTCTTCAATTAATATAAATTGGTTTATTCCAGTATAGAAGCTTAAGAAAGTAAAGTTCAGATGTCATATTTTAGCATATTATTACTGCAGTAAATCATACAGGAATAATTTTGACAGCATTAATCATTTCTTTAAAATTGCAGCCGTAGTGCCATTGCACAATTGATGATCGACGGCACTTAACTGCCGTAGCAAACTTGTCTGAATTTCAAGGATTGAAACTTAATTCCATAATAAGAGAATGTTATAGCTGCATTAAGGATACCACACAAATGTTATTCTCCAATAAGGAAATAATTTAATAGTGAGAGAATGTTACGGTAGTAGAACAAATAAATGCTGATATATGTAATTTCTTTTGTAGCACATGCTCGTCTGACGTTTCGAGAAAAAGTCACTGTGCAGGATGCTGTTGTAGCTGTAACTGTGATGGAGTCGTCCATGCAGGTTGTAACATGAACTTCCATTTCTGTCTGACAATCTTAATTCAGTGTATCATCACATTGTTACAGGGTTTAACTAGAGCACAAAAATGTCTTATATGGTTTTGCAAATTTTAAAATGAAAATCTATAGTCATTTGTGTTGTTTTACAAGTCAGATTGATAAAAGCGAAGTGCCTTGTCATAAATTAGAGTGTTTGCTTACACTGTGCATACAGGAGTTGGTCGGAGCTGATGTCACTTCGCACCAAGTTAGAATTCCTGACTCGCCAATAACAAAAGAAAATGGCTGTCCCTAGTTAGCAGGAATAATCAAGGTTTTTTTTATTAACTCTAAAATTACTCGTTTCTCATTTCTTAAAGTGTCAGTATGTCTTGGTGGGCCAGGTATGCATCTTTCCAACGCATAAGGCTCATGTTTGAGTTTACTCTCCCTTTAATTTTAGGGTGCAGCTTTGCTAGGAGGAGTGAATGCTCTTCACACTGCATTTCCTGAAAATGCTGAAGATGAATATCAGTTACAAGGTGAATTGTTTTTAAAATTTCATTACCCTTCATTCCATTATATAGATTTAGATTTAACCTCAAATGAAATGGACATAATTGTGTAAGTGGTATTTACTTCTGGTCAGATGACATTAACTTCTGGTTTGATTTTTATTCACAATACCATTATTTCAATTAACTATTACTAGTTCATGTCATTTGTTACAATGACTAGTCAACTAAACATTTACTGGAGGTTGGTTTTTGAAAAACACTGGTACATTATTCTATCTTGCTTGTCCGCAAATAACAAACAGTTTAAAACAATCAAACTGCATACAGTACATTCCTTAATCCATATTTCCTGCCGTTTTGCACATGGTGGCTTTAATTTTGATTTTTCAGTTGAAAATACTTTGAATTTTTGTGTTCGAAAAGTGGTTTTTGGCAAGTATTTTCACTTAACAATGGCCGGACATCAGGGGTTGATAGCTGATTGTGACCACTAATTTGATAATAAATTTGATCATTTTACCAACAACAAAAATCACCAACTATTGCAATATGAATTGAAGTTTGGGTTTTAAAAAATATTCTGGGTAGAAAATCACTGTTATCGGGCATAATGGACATAAATACTGGACAGCTGGCCACAGATGCCCATAAGTAAAGGCGATTTGTTTTATTTTATGTCTAATTTTAATCACCATTAACTGATCTACAAATCATAAAAATTACAAACACCCACTAAAATAATACTGAAAATGTATTTCATGTATAAATAAAAAAATTAAGTTTTGTCAGTAAAAACCTTTTTATGTACCCACTCAATGTGGTTTTTGTTAAAAATTAATCCAGTAGTCTAAAGGTTAAGGGTGGAGGCAGAGGGAGAGGTGAATGGAATTAGAGAGAAAGAGGGTGAAGGGAGAGACAAATAGAATGGGGTAGAGACACAAAGTACAAAGTAAGAGAAAGTTAAGATGGATAGTAACATGAAACACTCTTATTTTCAAACAGCCGAGATGATTCTAACAAGACTTGCTCTAACAGACCTGATGGAGGAGGAACTCGATGAGATGACGAGACTGAAAAACCAACCCCAGAAAGAAAAACGAGAGACCGAAAACACACAATGTGATGTAGATGGAAGAAGTGACCTGTCCAGTGACAGGACTGAACATGGAGAGGTAGAAAACCAGTCTGACTCGGACAGAGAGAGGGGATCTGATCACACATCTTACCTGGAAACAGAATGTGAAAAACCTAAAGAACCAACCAGTCCAATTATAATTCATTCATCTTTAACAAATCTGGACAGAAGTGGAGCAAAACATTTCACCAATCAGAATGAAAAGAATTCACAGTTACCAGCCAATCAGACTGAAGGTAGTATGTCACATTCTGCCAGTCAGAATAAACAAATTGGAAGTAATGCAGGTGAAGATATTACATCTGGCAGCAGTAATACCAACGCACATAATGAGTCACATGGGGAAAATTACAGCAGTTACCAAGAAAAGAATGAAGACAAGACCACACATCGTACTGAAAAGGGACAAAACTCTTCCAGGGACGGTACATCTTCCAGGGAGGTTAATTCTGCTGCGGAGGACACTGCATCTGCCAAGGAAAATATTTTGTCAAAGAAATTAAATATCTTCATTAACCAATCAGATTTGTTCAATTCTTCAGATCTTTCTGATCTTCTGAATACGAGTAATGAAGATGATGATGAAAATCAGCAGGTTGTCAAGAGACCAGTGACAGGTTTACATACATTGTTCTCCATCGACCAGAGCGATGGGTCGATAGTTAACCAGCAGCCATCACACACGTTGCTGAAGACTTCACGACAAATCAAAACTCACTGCAGCAGTAGTGATTCTGTGCCTAAGTCGGAAAACCACAGTCGTACAAGTAAACTGGTTTGTGTGAGAAATAAGTCTGGACAGACAGTAAAATCCAGTACAGCAAAACGAGTAAAGCTGAACAGTTGCAATAAAACTAAACTTGAATCATTGCCTCGTAAACAATCTGCCAGTGAGAGATTGAAATCAAAATCCTCGGTACTGAATTCAGAAAGCAGCAATACGGAATCAAGTAGAAACACCCCTCAAACAACTCTACACAAGCTGAGTCGGTTTGCTTTTGAACCCAGGAATAAGAAAAATATTAATGACAGTCACAATACATGGAATTCAGGACTTTTCTCTGGTAACGCTTGGGTGAGTAATGATCAGTGTAGCCCAGATGGGAAAGGTGTTGATCGACAAGAAAAACCTTCAACAGACCCCACTGCTGGAGATGAAATACGGACACAGAAATCCTCAAGTCATAAAGTACAGACTGGCAGCAAGACTGGCAGTGAAATGACAGACACGGACAGAAATCGCTTGTGTGAGAAACAAGTTGTGAACACAGACCTCTCGCAGAAAGTGCTGGTTTCTCCTCTGTCTGTATCTGAATCTCAGGAGTTGCTAGATGTGCCAGGTTCTAGAGGCGGGAAGTGTGACGTCTGGCCAGGTGTTGGGGGAACTCCTTCAGATTCCATTGAACACCCGAATCAATCAGCACGTCAACATTGTCCGGGGCCATCTAAAACAACTACTGTGAAAAACACAAGTCCAGCTTGGCTAACAAAGCTTAAGTCACAAAAACATCCACCCATCTTTGCCATTGCAGATGATGATCTCAGTGACTTTGACCTTGACCTTGATTTTACAAATCCAGCAAAGAAAACAAAAGTATGATTTATTGTGAAACAAAGTGTGTGTTATGTATTAAAATTGTGCTGTGAAATTATTAACAATTTGTTCATTATCTTTAAATAATGAACACCTTTCATCCACAAACTATTAGCACTTAAAACCAGGTCTTAGGACTTCTTTCTATCGTGATTTTGGGCATGGAAATCTGTTTTAACATACAAGTCCTGTAAAACATTTGATGTGGTCCATAAAGCTGCTAGTAAATACTTTCAAGTTAAACATCACTGCACTGAAAACTTGCACACACAAAAATGTATCATTGATGACCATTTCAGTGCACCAAATGCCAAATCAATTATATGGTAAATTGCTAAATATATTGTGTATATGCACTATATCAATACTCACACATTAATGAAAAGTGGGCCTAACTTTGAATTGTGCATTTCACTTTGAAATGTACACAGTACTTTATAAGGACATGCTCCATGCTTGCCTTCAAATTTTCTACCTCATATAAACTAAGCCCAGGGCATACTGAACCTAGTGCTTTTTGCATAATTACCTCCCTTGTGGGGTTATACTAAAACCCTAAGGACTCTTTTAAGTCTTAATAAGAAGTGATTGCAGAGATGGTTTATGGATCCGCTGGGCATGTAGCACGTGCAACATGCTACTAGGATAAACCGGCTGAAACTCCACAACCCTGGCAATACTTCAGTCTGGGTTGAGCCAGTAACGATGCCACAAAAAACTTTTTTTTGGGTGTTTATCGCTTCAAGTGAGACACAAACTCCAGGCTGGTATGACTGGTTAGGTTAATTAACATTAATTTGAGAAATGGGCCCACATGCACTTTTTATTCACGGTTTATCTTTTTGTCAAGTCTTGGTGTCCATGATTAGATACAATATATAAATACTGAGATAAAAAAAATAAGGGAACACTTGTTATTTTAGACCAATAATGTAATGTGTGAATAGAGTATATAGATGTAATATGGGATTCATTGTCATCAAGGTGAGATTCAATATCAGTAACGAGGTTAATTTACAGACTGTATAAATAAGGCTTCTGGTCCAAGTCAAGATTTTTTGTGGCGTGCGCTACAACAGCTTGCTCTGAATGTGCACGTTAAACCCTATGACCTGACCTGACCAAGTCATTCTTTCCTGTTTGTGTTGGTGCAATCCCTTATTCCATTGGTATATTTGGGCACACTTTCTCTCTAGTTCAATGTATATGAATTCATGTTCAATGTACTTTCTTACTAACTCATTGTATATGATTTTTAAACATATTTAAAAAAAACTACAACAAAAGTAGCATTTTTAGACTGATTTTAATGTATGCGTAGCATTACACAATTTTTGAAAGAAATCTCAAGACATAAAAACTTCATCCACACAACTCGACACCTGTATACAAAAGAACAGGTTATATGTAATTCTACGTTTGCACCAATATTATACATATTCATATACTAGATTACTAGTAGCATATTAAACATATTGAGCACAGAATCCTACTAATACATGTACAGTTTGTGGTATAGCAAAACAAAGGGAAAATGTCAGGTAGATAACACAAGAACTTACAACATGTGGGGGGATTATAAAGTCAAATCTGGAGTAGACTAATGTAATCAGAAAAAAGATATCTTGGATTATCAAGTCAAATTTATCTGGAGTCTAGTCCAACACACCAATAAATAGACAGAATTTCACATACTAGTTGTTTTGCCATTTTATTTATAATGTGCAAGAATATACCACACACTGTAGTGGTAAAATGGTATAAATCTTGTGCACTGTAAACAAGTGCAATAAATATTGCAAAACAACTGGCATGTGGTTCTGTTTTTATTACATACTACCTTTCTATATTATGATTAACAAAAGTTTAATTAAATAACACCATTTTCTTTTTAGAAAGTTGATTTAATTTTATGGAATTGAGCACCTTGCTAGGAACATGACGTCATTTGGGTGAACATAATATTTTTTTATTTTATTGCACATTCAGAATTGTCTTTATTTCTATAGTAATAAGTATTCGTGGTGTTAAGTGTTATTACAGTTCTAATAGTTAACACTGTGTATGTCTTATTGTCATTAGTCCCAATAGTTAATGAACATAGTAACACCAATGATGTCATAAAACCTGTCATTAGTCTACATAGTTTTATCACACTGGTGATATTTGTCATCATGGTCTAAATAGTTAACACTACACATTGCCATAAGCCACTGGTGGTCTTATTGTCATTAGTCCCAATAGTTAATGAACATAGGTTTTATGACATTGTTGGCGTTAGTGTCATTAGTCTACATAGTTTTATCACATTGGTGACATTTGTCATCATGGTCTAAATAGTTAACACTATACATTGCATTATCATTGCAAGTGTTAATGTCATTACAATTTTCAGTTAACAGTAGCCTATATGTTGTATCACAAATTGTGTTAGGGTAGTTCTGACAGTACCTGACCGAACCCCATATTTGATATATGTTTGTCACTCATTTCAGCTGTGCTCAATATGTTAAATGCTGGTTGCCATTTTTCATTCAGTTGTCGAACAAAATCACAAAGAATCCACTATTCTGCATAAATATGAGGCCCACGGGCCCCATGAAGCTCGCCTCACAACAACATTCTATAAATACAGCTAGCTCACTTTAAAATATATATTCCCCAACAAGGAAGATCTACTCACAGAAAGGTGGTGTGGCCTGTCATTGACCGGTAAACTGTATAATTATACAAGATGATAACTACATTAAAAATCTGTATCTTTAATAGCTAAACATACACATGTATCAAATTAAATTTTAAATTTTTTGGTCACCTAAATTAATTAATTTTCACCATTTTGATGTGGCAGTTTCCAAGGTTGTACCATGTCAATGTCATATTTAAACTTAAATTCTTAGTTTATGTACAAAACCTATGTGAAAAATATGTTTTATAAAATATGGCACAATATGTCTTGGTACTAAAATGCTGTACAAGATATTTTAAATTGACATACTCTTATTACTGAACTTTTCGTTTGTTGATTTATTTTATTTGAACTCGAAAAAAAATTCCCAGACGGACGGAGACAAAACAATTATAATGCCAGAGTAATCTTACTAATTAAATTAATAACATTTCTCAGCAGTGATATAAGCTAATTAATACACTGATGAAATACAATCATGTAATTAATTATAACAGTGATGTATACAATCAGGTAATTAATTATAACAGTGATGTATACAATCATGTAATTAATTATAACAGTGATGTATACAATCATGTAATTAATTATAACAGTGATGTATAGTGAAGAGACACCAGTGATGAAATACACATGTGAACACATGATGATGAGATACTCCAAATTAATATACATTGGTGAGATATAGTAATTAATACACAGTGATGAGTTACACTAGTTATTACACACAAATGCACATGGATACATACTTTGACAGTTTCATTGTTGACCCATGACATGTTGTTACAATATATGATAATGATAATTTACAAACTGTTACAACATTTATCATATTTATTAAATATTCTACATTCTACAAGAAATCTCGTCATTAGTTAAAACATACCCTTCAGAAAAGGGTTGGCATGTTGCCCACTAAAACAAGCAAGGTAGTGTTTAGTAGGTGATGTTATACTAATGGTTATTGTTATTATTTAAATTAAAGCTGAACTGTTCAAATTATTCATCAGTTACTTTGCCCAATACTATTATTCCCTTTGACAAATACAAACATATTTGTAAATTGCTACTCCCAATAAAAAACCCCAGCTTCTTATAGTAACATATTAAATTAAACTGTAATATACTGTACAAAGTATTTTTAACAGGAAAATATTAATATATCTCTAATATACTGATTAAGACCATGTCACCAGTTGTCGTTAAGCAGTAGTTAAACTACCCCAGTAACTTTGGTATTAAAAGGGGCCAACAGAAATGTAATGATAAAATCTTAATAATCTTGTTAATAGTATGACATTTTTAAACATGACAAACAATTAAAGTTAAACACTTGAAGACATTTCTAAAATATATAAATAGAAATATTAATATGCAGAACTGCCAATTGTTAAATCTCATACTGTAAATATATATACTTGTGATGAAATAAATTACACATTATCACAACTGAGTTGATTAGCTACAAGTACCTGAGATACAGGGTTAATGATTTCAGTACAATAATACATAACAGTCATCGTTTATCTACACGGGAGGTGTGTGTGTGCATGTATGTGTTACGGCCCTCGTCTCCGATGTATTTGTGGCTTGCATTTGGCACATCTAATCCAAATGCATTCTGACAACAATTAGTAAAATAATTCCACTCACTAATATTCTGACAGCTGCACAATGATGGTCAGAAAACATACTTGATACATATTACACTAATATGTTTGAAGTGCATGTTCTAGTGAAATATTAATATTATATCACAAACACATGTGAAGTACTAGTATTATAACACTACCACTTGTGAGGTACTAGTAATACAATACTAACACAGACGAATCACTATACAACACAAACCAATGTGACATACTAACACACATGATGTACTAGTATTGTAACATGCACTAGTATACATAAAGAAACAAGTTACGCACCCCCTGTATTTTTCACAATTACTGGTCTTACGAGGTGTGGTGTTGAAAGCCTAATAACATAACCTCGGGGGGGGGGGGATGTTTTGCACGAATATGTCTTTGACACTAAGGAAACATAACAAGTGTATCCAGTTTGGAATTTTAATCATGATTCTGAGAAAATTCCAATATGCTGTATTTGAGCCAAAAACAGGCACAATAAGTATGGAGGTGCAGAGTCAGAAACACAAGTCAACATCAAGACTGATGATGAAAAATGTCATTTGAAGTCCACATATGACATTCATGACACAAATCATCAATAGCGGGTAAACCCGCCACGTGCCGGATGACAGCTTCCACAATTTGTCTCATCCCTCCAGTAAGTCGTCTGATCTGCTGCCATTCCCGATGAAGAGCTGACTCTAATTGTGCCAGTATGTTAGGTGGGGGTCAATGCCTATACTCGACACCTCAAGATGTCCCAAACATGCTCTAGCGGGTTTAGGTCAGGACTCATGGCCGGCCAGGACAGGGTCATCACAGCTTCAGTTTGGAGTAAAGCTGTTATTGCTTGGGAACCATGTGGCCTAACATTGTCATCCATGTACAGAGGTCTGGTGGTGAGTGGATGGTTGTCAAAATGCGGCACCACAAATGGTTGCAGTTAGTTACAAATGTACCGATCACCATCGAGGTTGCTTTGGATGGTGACAAGATCCTGCTTACAAGCATGTGACAGGCAACCCTAAACCATTACTGAATCTCTACCACACCGGGTCGTAAGTTTTATGTTCCTGGGTGTAGACAGCATTTTTATGCCTCCAAACTCTCAATCGGCCATCTGTGGCATGGAGCAGGAGCAGGCTTTCGTCGCATTTATGGACTTCTCCAGGACCTCAGATTCCAACTTCTCCGGGCCAATAACCATGCTAAACGGAGACTCTTATGATGATCAGCAAGAAAGGGACACTTGATAAACCTTCTGGCCTTCAATCCTAAATTTCAGATGATTTCTCATTGTTCTGGCTGACATCCATCTATTGGGTTGGCTCTTCAGAACAGAAGATGTAGCAAAGGGTTGATGACGTACAGCCAAAGCAGGGCCCTGTCCTTGCACTGTGATGTCATACGCAGTCTCCCTGACTGTGGAAGATCCTTTACAGCATTGCTATGCCAGTGTTTTCGTATCAGTCTGCTGATTACAGTGTAATAATACCCCCGTTGACGTCCTATACTTTTGAAGGTCATGCCGGTCACATGCATACCAATAATACGCCATCTTTGGGCCTCTGGTAACTGTTGACATGCCATATTCAATGATTAAAATTCAACAATGCAAGACAGTAGCATTAAATGTCAACAATTGCAGTGTACTGATACTGCATGTTGAGCAAAGCATGGGTGGCATGATGCACATGCATGTCATTCTGTTGGGATGTCACAGCTGTTATTGTATTCTCCTGTTATTTCGATGGTACACCATTCTTGACATATTTGTCATGTAATTTGTAGGTTTAACGAATGGGGCCATTTCAGTACTAATTATATCTAGGGGTGCTTAACTTTTGTCTTTGTGTATATTATAACACTATATCACATGAAGTACTTGTATTATGACATGTGAAATACTAGTATTATAACACATTCTAACATTTTGACTGCAATACTAGTATTTCTTTTTTCTTAAATTTAAATTTTTTAAAAGCTAGCTGCCTGCATCATTACTGATGTGAATGTCAGAACAATAAAATAGATTGAAAACTTGTGTTAAAACAAAAATACATATAGTTACTGAAGTAAAATCGGGATGAATATAAAATATATGGATACCTCAAGTCAATTATTAATTAAAAACACGGATGAATCTACAACGTTCAGTTACCTGTAATCATTTACATTAAAACAAATATAAAATTATCTGCAGTCACATATTTCAAATTGTAAAAACCTGAATTAACACAAATATAAAAATAAACATTTAGCTTAAAATCAACTAAACACGGGTTAAAATAAACGTTACTACCCTTAGTCATATACATGTAGTTTTAAAAAGTTAGATGAGGCAATTTAATTATAATAATTCCATAAATATGGTGACTGAATGATTTATAACAGGTATAGAACATCTTTGGAAATGAAAACAATTACCATACAAGAGAGAATTGACAATTACTAAGTGAATTTGGGATATCGGTCTATCATACAAGTTGACTGTAGATTGTCTAGGAGTTTTTATGTGTGCTATTACTTCCTTTGTTTGATTTCAGATTTTCTTCTTTTTTAATTTAAGAGATTTTTGTTGACATGACAAATTGAAACAAGTAGAGATATCTGTCTACATGTGTTAGACACGAGATCATATGGTGACCAGTAACATATTAAACATCATCTCACATTAACCAATGCTTGTGTAACCAGTACACTGAACAATAAACAACAAATTAATATAATATGGTGAACACACAGATTTAAATATTCATTTGTACTGCTATGTGTACATACAAATTAATATTTAGTCTCTGGGTGTTCTCAATTTGTGAATTTTGCACTTGTTCATGTATTATGAACTTGTTATGTATTATGACAACTACATTATATTTTACACTTGACTGTAACCTAGTTGTACTTTTTATTACCAGAAGACATTAGAATAGTTATTTTTTAACCTGTTTAAATTTTACAATAATGTTGGGACACCACAAAATCAGTGATTTGTTAGGCCCCTATGTTTACAGTACTGTGTTTTCTAAATTATTTTATGTACTTTTTAAATTATCTTTAAGTTATGTATGCATTTTATATATA
>JAECMU010224571.1:0-14973 GCA_016106625.1 Dracogyra subfuscus | reverse complement strand
ATATATATATATATATATATATATATATATATGAATGAAACAATTCTTTTGAAAATGTTATGTACTCAAACAACACCTCTCCCGATCCCTTGTTTTGTAATTCATCCCATACTATCCCTCCTATCTTATGTTAGGGACTTATTAACGGCCCCAACACAGATATAAATTAACAAGAATTTTTAAAAATACAAAACTACTTGAACCATCCTATAACTGTGAAAACCCAGTTCAACAGCAAAACACTAAGATAAGCTTAGGGCCACTGTGTATGCCTACTTGTATTACATGATTTAAAGTTTTGTTACCAAAAATATTGTGAGTAGTGTATTTTTCAAACAATTTTTAAACTGAGCTAGCCACATTGTGATAGCAATTATCCATCAAGTATTCCATATACACACGGCAGTTTACTCCCTGAAAATAAATTTATATATTGAAACATAATTAAAATTAATATCAATACCAATCATGAGATCTACCGAGGTTACAAATAGCCATTACAAAAATAATATATTAAATAAAGCCAGATGAAATAATGAAGCCAATTGATTTTATGTTGCGAATACTCTATCTGAAATTGTCTACCTGAATAGTCTGAGAAAATGACCACACTGACCAACATTTTGTTCATCAGTTGGAATACAGAACAGACAAAATTACACAAAGTCCCTCGAACACATTCAACAAAGTAAAATATTTATATTTGGTAATACACTACAGTGGTAAAACACTGGAGTTATAAAAGGTCTATCTGAACCATAATGATATGGCAAATTATGAAGAACTGTGCTACGAAGTCGACATATTATTGCTGTAACTGTTTAACCCTGATATCAGCAACCACTGGGTGGTGTTTAATTACTTCCTGAGTAAGACAAATCAAAACCTGTAGAAAATGCTGAACTGTTAAGTGAGGAAAGATGATACATTATACAACATTTAAACCTGTACTATACAGGATGAGGTTTCTGCATTTTAGCACTGTTCAATATTATCTCCACATTTTCACATAATTCTGTACGTTTGCATGATTTTACATTTTCACATAATTCTATATTTTAAAATAATTTTGCACTTCAGCATAATTTTGCATTCTAGTACAATTCTGCATTGACATCATTCTGATTTTTCGCATAATACAGAACTTTTAAATGTATAATTCTGCATCTTAGCACAACCAAAATATTATTAAAGCAGTAGACCCTAGTTGTTAGGTGGTGTAAAACATTTTTTGCCATTACACCCTTTTTATCTTTGATAATATTTTGTTTAAATTGTTGATTTTGGTAAACCCAATGTGTTCCTGGTTATCCTAGTGTTTGAGGTAGCTTAACATTAATTTATGCAAAACAAAAACAGTCTAGACTTCAAAAACCAGGGTCATCAGCTTTAAAGGTGTTTGTTGCGAAGACATATCATTATTTAATTACATCTTGATTGGCTTTTTTTTTTTTTTTTAAACATGTCCAAATAATGTGTCTGCATTTTAAGCAAATATACTGATGGAAAGAAATAAAGGATCACACAGATAGCAACAATAAATAATGACTGCATCATAAATCAATTCATATTGTCATAAGTTGACTGGGAATATATAGGCAGTACACTGAAGACTGCATTACAACTTGGTATGAAATACAGCCATTATTAAACTTAAATTTGGTCTACAGTTTGATGTGGTCCCTTAAATCTTTCCAAATAGGCTCTAGGCCTACTCGTTTTCCAGTAGAATAAATTGATGTATATAATTATTGTTGTTTTGTTTTGTGTTTAATTTAATGAACACTCATTTTACTTATCATCATACAGATCACCAGAAGTGTTTCTAACAACAGCACTTGTAGAAATCATGCTAAAACAGTCATTTGTTAAAATAGCAGACCCAAAAGTACAATAAGATATGAGAAACATTCATTCAAATAACTAATGACACAGATTAAATTAAATATGATTTTATGCAAAGACTTTGCACACTGATTCTTAACAATACAATATACCCTCAACACAATGAAACCTGTGTTAACAATACAAAGATAAAGGATTAGCACTTAGAATGCAAGTTAAAACATCTCAACATATTTTAAATATGAAATAAATGTATATAAAAACATAAATTTACATCAAATGATAACAAGACGAACACAAATTTGAACCTAAATAAGTTGGCCATCTGGCTTAATGCGACTATTCTGATACGAATGGTGCCAGTTTAGTTTTGTACAGATCAACACAAAACAACTTTTAAAAGGAGAGATGTCTGGGTTAAGCTCAGCCAGCCGTTTGTTACGCTGCACATTAAACAAAATGACCACTGCGGCAACTAGTCAATAACAATAAATCTTTACAAGAATGCTTATAAGGGTACAACCAAAACAGCTGCAATGTTTAGAAGGGGATAAAGTAAGACCAATGAGACACAAGTACCAGATGTCAATTGACCAATGAGACAACAGAATTAAAGTTATACACTAACAGTCAGTAGCACATGTAGACCTACTTTTAATGCCAGGCACTGGTGTTGTCTGCAAGCCTGTCACATTTTTGTTCTGGCACCAGTGTCACATTAAACTTTCAGACACTTATTTATTGTCTATGAATAGGTGTTCTTGAAGTTCTTCACCATTCATCTGTGAGTGGGTACAATGCAAGTGGCCACTATTTTCAAAAGGCGACACAGATTTCACCTTTCAGTGACTGACACAGCAAAGTTAAGCTGGTCACAGCGAAGTTTCGGCTCACTTCAGCCGCTCGCATGAGTTCTGGTTCAACACATGACAAACTGAACTGGTAGTTTACACTTCCTGTACTGTCATATTGCTAAAATATATTTTACTCTGTACATTAAACTGAATTATCACTTTGGGAACCAGTCAAAATAGCGAAAAACGGCTGGCTGAATGTAGGCCTAAACAATGCAAAGTGTATTCAGTTCAAATGTTTTATGAAAACTAACTACAAATGCCCACATGTAAAACGTATTGGCCGAATTTACAAAGCCTGTTTATGTCTTACACACATGTAACTACATACATTTACAATGTACAAACACCTGACTTTAAGAAAAACAGGCTTAGAAAATTTGGCCCATTATTTTTCCTGTACAAGCCAAGTTGTAAATGTCGAACACTGAATCATCTTATATACACAAACTGGTGTAAACACACATATATATATACGCACCAATAATGCCACAACAATATTTGTCAAAAACTATACCCATACATGAACAGACACTTTTTCTCTTCTTTTAAAAAAATCATATATCTATCATAAGATATCTAAAGAAACATGCTTACAAGTTGAAAACTAAAACCTGATCAAGAGGAATCTTCATTTTAAAGTGCCACATTTTATGGTTAATATGCAGCGAGTTGAGAAAGCAGTATTCTCAAGATGTTCCTGCTTAGATTGCTCAAGTGGTTGCTTAATTCAGGTTCCAGAATACCAGAATCACTCGAGCCAAAATACACATGCTTTTTCAGTACACAGTACTTATCTGACCACATATATGTAATAATGATTTTATAAGAAGAGGTTTTAGCTGACCAGGTACCAATAGTGTTATGTGAGAAACTTTCTTCCATTTCAGCTCAGCGATAGAAATAAGCAGAATTTTCCAAAATGCTCAAATGAAACAGCATTATATATTTTCACTTCACCACCGGACAACCACTGAGGTACATTTTGCTTGTCCAAGCAGATTTGCACTTGTCAGGACAAAGGGACAAACTTGTGCTAATTTCAAACACTGCACCTCATCCACTTGTAACATTCCAATCCCACAGTGAGATATTTTACAAAACCATGACAGATCCTGTTAATAGTTTTAGTGAACGAACTGAAAACAAGAGAATTAACCCACATCCCATTACAGCTGGCTAAAGAGTTCATTGCCTCTACACATACTCAGAGACTCATAGTCTACCTGCCAAACCACAACCTTGAAACTGTTCCCAATCATCTCCAACTCTTTCATATTACCCTTGCCCATAGGGTGCATCTTGAAATAGGGGGTCTGTAATTTTGGCGGAAGTTTTTTTTTAGTGTTCACCCCTCTATGTCTTTGACCCATATGTATGTATGTGTGTAGTATTAGGTTATTTCACATTTGGGTGTAATTTCAGAGATAGTGTGTGTACCATAGACCTTAAAATGGAACAAATTTAACTGATTCTAATAATTTTAGGGGATTCGTTTGAACCACTGAACCCTTCATATCCTATGGGTAGCTTATTTTCTACTTCTTTTACACCACCCATAATTCTTTCATTTTACCCCTACATATTCGCAATAACCCCTATCACTTTCTCAATTACCCCAATCCTTCCTAGTTACTGCTACATGTATCAAATTACAGCTGTGATCACAAAATTAATGAATGGTGTGTGTGTGTGTGTGTATGTGTGTGTGTGTGTGTGTGTGTGTGTCTGTCTATGTATAGACATATTTAGATAGATTCAAAATAAATACAAGTTTGAGATACCCAGGCAAATCTACCAAGACCATATTGCACTTTACTGCTTTGTTCAGCCAAGTCCTGTGGTATGTTGTGACAACAACTGAACAGACGGGCAACCAAGAACCACGCACTGAAACATCAAGCTGGTCTAGGGAAGAGCACAATCCTACGGGTGTTTATATTTCTACTTACATATTTAAACACTGGCTACACAGATGGACAGACAGATTGACAGACAGACAGACTGACAGACAAAGGTTTTAGAGGAAATGCTGCATGAATCCCTGAGGGTTCTAATGGACTCCTTGGTTTTGTCCCTGATGACACAACACAAACAATAATAACAATACAGTGCAACAGAGCATCCAAATTCCAATGTTAATACCAAGTGATTTCTTCTTAAATGTTAACATAGTAGATCTGAGCATTCAGTGTTAATACCAAGTGATTAGTAATAACTACAGTAGATTACAATATATTCAGTGATACCAAGTATTTGAAAATAATTTTATATGAAAGTGTATCAGTATCTACCATGTTATACCATAGATATTTAGCTTTTTTCTTCTTCTTTTTTTAGTTATAAAAGTAGGTCAAAGTGTTCAATGTTATACCAAGTAGGCTTGGTTTTAATTTTTTATTACAGCAGATGAAAATGTTTAATGTTAGACATTCTGCCAGAAGTAAAATTATGCCATCCAGATGATAACAACAGCTAAAAATATCTGCCAAAGTAAAAGACAGTACATACCACAATCTTTGGTATACAAATCATGGGGCACTGGTTGGGATGGGATATATGCCCGTCAAGAGAGTTCATGATAAGTGATACAAATGTGCATGGCAAACTGCCACTGCTAGAGATCCATGGAAGTGACACAAAGGGCTATTGATGTTTATGTTTCCAGGAAATGATCGGGCCTAAAGAATGGGAACAAGGTGGGAACAATGGGAACAAGATTTGAAGTAATTGTTAGGGGCTGTGGATGGACTAGGAAGACAAGTATTATACTAAATTGTGCAGAAGATGGATGGTGTGAGGATTATTTGGAACAGATGATAGGAGGTAGTTAGTGTTTACATATTAAGAGACGTGGAGTTGTACAAAAGCAGTCTCTCAGGTGTAAATTACAATGATGAGAAATAGATAACTTGTATCCCAATGACCAATCATAACACTGATTACCTTATCTGTAAATTCATTTTTAAAACTTGTAAAAAAAACCTCAATAGGTGAAGCTAAGTGAAATACTTAAAAGATAAAAGTTTTTTTATTACCCATATGTTTAAAAATATCTTGGTACATATCAAAGTGATACATCCCACTAGAATGCCAAGTGGGACGTAACTCTTCAACGTCACATGATGACATCGATTAGTGCACTAAAACCTTACAGGAACATCAACAACATGTGTTGAGTGATATAAATTAAGATCAGTTATGGGTAATAAATAGGATATTAAAGTCGCTACCATTTCGTATCATGTTTATATCCCTCATGAAATACTTTTTATTATCACTCACTAACGCTTGTAACAACTGAAAATTATTTCATTCGGGGCATAAACATAATACGAAATAAAAGTTTGCTTAAAATCCTATAATCATCTTACCTGTAAATTAAGTTTTAGAAAATTTAACTAACCACTCTAGGTGAGGCAAGGTAAAATGTTTAAAATATAACAGGATATTACTAACAAAGCCATAACAAAGTATTTTTTTAAAGTATGTTGATAATGCATCTACAACACTTGGTATAAACAGAGAACACTCGGTCCTGGGGTAGAGGGTGAACAGTTGAAGCACCAGAGAAATGTCAACAATAAGAAACACAACCATTCAGTCAAGTCCATTTAAAAAGTGAACATAGTAAAAAATAAATACATCCCTGAACAGTTTTCTGATGGTAAGAAGGAAACATTTAGCTTCTACGTCTTCCTCCAGAGAGACAAACCAGTTGTCTCCCTGTAAAAAAAAAAAAAAAAAAAAAACACGAAAAAACCCCTGAAGACTACTAGAGTTATTTCCCCTGTTGCTATGGTTTCTACAATGATGCTAATTATGACTAGCTGCCTCATCCCTGAGTTTCTTCCTCGCACTTTGGTATATCGAAGATTTCAGCGAACAGTGGAGGGAGAGTCACCTGACCCCACTGCTGGCGATACCACTTGAGCAGTTCGTTATGCTGCGTTCCAAGGGTACGCAGCTCGGGTAGTTTCATGATGATCGTGGCAAATAGGTTCTCCTCTGTCGAGTGGTTCCGGCTCACCTGAAGCTTCAGCGCCTCAATCAGCTTGTCCTGAATCTTCTCCACGGATTTCGTGTCCGACAGCGAATGGCGATCTGCGAGACACAATTATAGGTTAGTTAACCCTGCAAAAGCACACGGATTAGGGTGTGCATTTTATGGTCATCCAGTCGCTCCATGTCTGGTAGGTCAAAACTTTATCAACAGCCACCCACCTGGAGATTGAAATTTCACTAATTTCTTACAGTGTATTATTGTATTATTAATTCCGACAACGAATGGCAATCTGCGAGACACAATTATAGGTTAGTTAACCCTGCAAAAGCACACGGATCAGGGTGTGCATTTTATGGTCATCCAGTCGCTCTATGTCGGGTAGGTCAAAACTTTATCAACAGCCACCCACCTGGAGATTGAAATTTCACTAATTTCTTACTGTGTATTATTTTTTTAACATCAAAAATGTATTGTTTGAAAAACAACTAAAAAGTTTATATTTTAATTCAAATAACTGGTTCTCCAGTATGTGTAATATGCAGCCAAACCAATATGTGTTTCTGGGGACATTTGGGGGCCAACCAGTCTATTAAACTAAAAAGTACTTGGAACATCTCGGCCGATTTCGTTTTTACTATCATGCAGCTACATTGGAAGTGCTCGATTGGGTAATCTCAATTCAGTTAGAACTATTATTAAAATCTAACCAATCAATAGTGCTTGGTAACCCAGTTAAACAATAATGATAGTTAGGCCTAACATGTAACAGTGATAGCTAACCGTTTAACAGATAATCAATAGTGCTTGGTAACCCAGTTAACCGTTTAACAGATAATCAATAGTGCTTGGTAACCCAGTTAAACAATAATGATAGTTAGGCCTAACATCTAACATTGATAGTTAACCGTTTAACAGATAATCAATAGTGCTTGGTAACCCAGTTAAACAATAATGATAGTTAGGCCTAACATCTAACAGTGATAGTTAATCTTTTAAAGTCTAAACACTAGTGATCAAGTTACCAACTACTTAGCATATGAATCCTTGAATAACTTTTAATCTTAGTTTACCTGCAGAACACAAAACAATTCCAGTGAAGAGTCCAATTTCAGTGTCATTGAGACAAAGAAGGTTAAAGCTGGCTGCCACATCAAACATTGCAACGATGAACTCAGGCTACAAATATATTAAAATAATTGAAGTACTAGTTGTTTGATGAACTCGGGCTACAAAATACATTAAACTAATTATAGTACTAGTTGGTTGTTAAATTCAGTCTACAAATACAGGGCTCGCGCTGCCGTTCGCCAAAGTCACCAATGGCGAAAAATAAAAGAAATTGGCGAAAGAATTTCCGATTTGACGAAAAAATTGGCTAAAGATTTATTCCGATGTTGAATTTTAGGTCTAACCAAACTGTGAATAAGCATTTGCATGTCCACATGGCCAGTCTATTTTTTCAGTAGCTGCTTGTCGTAAAACTAGAAAACGCGATTAAATAAAATGAAATACTCTTTAAGCCATGTTGCATTGTTAATACTAAATGTTTGATTACTATCGACTACAAGTTTTACTTTTTATTAGTCATGTTTTGTCATACCGATTGATGATATAAATCTAGGTCACATGGTTGAGTTCATTTCCACGAAGTGGATGCGTTGGCGAGGAATACATATGATATTGTTTCTCACTTATGAATAGGCCTATACAATAATTATTAGCTAAAACTTTCTACGTTTACAGTTTATATTTTAAATATATTAAATGGCCAAATTATAATTCATTTGTGCTATATCTACTGATATAATACTAACGCCGACAAGATACATCCCTCCACCCCTTGCACAAAAATAACAAAACTCGAACCGGAGTGAAACTGAAAAAGGTTTTTCCCCCACTTGTGTAAGATTGTCGCACGCTAGTGTTTTGATAGCAATAAACATAAAGACGTTTCCTTTGTCTTTATGTTGGGTGACTGGCTATAACCTTGAGTCAGACGCCGTACTAATTATGAATAGTATTCATTATAAATCATACCGAGAAGTTACAAAACAAGGTCATGGCGTAGGGTATGACCAAGAGTTGCGCACTTTTAATTATTATTTTAAAAAATTTAAAAAAAAATAAAAAATAAAAGAAATCTTCATAAAATAAAACGGCCAATCTTGCCATTTTGTTTCTTTAAGATATGATTTTTCTATTATATATACAACAATACATCTATTAGTATTACAAAATAGATTAAAGATACAGGCCGATGGCAATGGGACACTATCTAGAGGGGTAGCACAGTGGTGGGACTATTGAGTTTTATCTTTATATAAAGCAGAAAAGAAAATAGATAACCAAAAGAAGAAAATCTAATGTTTATAAATTTATAATGTTGGTAAAATTAATGCCAGTGACAGGGAATGAAGGAAGTGTGAGTAAAATTGTCTCTTTTGTGATGTACCACTTGTGATGCAATGACTTCAATGAGCCCATCGACGGGGATTGACCCTAGACTGACCGCACGTCATACAAATGCTTTACTATTTTGACTGAAATGTAAATATGTTACTGGCGAATATATATTTAGATTGGCGAAAGAAATTGAAGATTGGCGAATTTTTTGGCGAACAAAAATAGCAACCCAGGGCTAGCCCTGAAATACATTAAAATAATTAAAGTACTAGTTGTTTGATGAACTCGGGCTATAAAATACATAAAACTAATTAAAGTACTAGTTGGTTGTTAAATTTAGTCTACAAATATATTAAAATCATTAAAGTTCATTTCAGGATGATAAAATGGTTTAGATTATGACGTTTCCAAACTTTTTACTGTCTATGCTACTGTTCTAATTACAGTACAGTAAGCAGGTACTCTTCTCCAAATCTGTTTTTACCTGTACTACTGTACTGAAGACTGAACTACTGTGAGCTGATGTTCCCACACCCACATCCTACCTACAACTGCTGGGCTCCAATTTAACAATTTAATTTCTGTAGGTAAAACGGCCCACCGGTAACTTTTTAATTGGTCACTTTTTCAGTCAATAAATATGACTGAACGGTTAGTTTGTTGCATGTAGACACATTTCAAATCTACAAATGTTAAATACTAGTAGACAATGGACACCAGATATTATTATTTTATTGTTGCTGAGGAGTTTTGCCGACAGCAGTATTTTTTATAAAGCAGCACACAATTTGCGGCCGCTGAAGCTTCCGACCCATAGCAAATTATATCTTGACGACGCCAATTGCCGTCAGTGCTGTCGTTAAGTTCAAGACCTGCAACTGTGACTCTACCATACTTACAGAGTAAACTACGGCGAGTTCGTCCTTCAGTATAAGACTTCCTTCATCAAACGTGACAACATTCTCACTCTTGTTGAACATACGAGACATTCGTGTTAGCCAGATCTCGAAGAATCCAGACTTTATTAAAATGAGTTGATCATCCTGAGATAGGTCGGAAAACCCTGAAAACAACAATAACTGTGGTAATAAAACCTGGTGCTAACAGGTCATGTCATATACTCACTTCAAACATCAACTCATATAGCAGTTCATTATGGTGTAAAATTAGCGTCATCTGCATAACTTCATCCGTTTGACTTATTATCTTTCTATACTATCCGGACCAATTTTCAAAATGGCAGAAATAACAAGGGTAGAAAAACAAACCCAATACTGTTTGAGTGAACTCCACAATCCTCTGAATGGCAGAATTAACAAGGGTGAAAGTAAACCTGGTACTCATTTAGTGAACTCCACAATGCCATGAATGGCAGAATTAACAAGGGTAAAAGTAAACCTGGTACTCTTTTAGTGAACTCCACGATTCTCTTAATGGCAGAAATAACAACGACTAAAGTAAGCCTGGTACTCTTTTAGCAAACTTAGTAACTTTGTGAATGCTAAAAATAACAAGAGTGAAAACAAATGTTACTCTTTTTTTTTGCAATTTCATCGACTGTGAATGGAAGAAATAACAAGAGTGAAATTAAACCTGGTATAACTTTAGTAAACTCGATGACCTTCTAAAATAACAAGGTTGAAAACAAACCCGATATGGTACTTGTTTGGCAAACTCCACAACACTCTGAATGGCAGAAATAACTAGGGTGAAACCAAAACTGGTACTTGTTTGGCAAACTCCACGACACTCTGAATGGCAGAAATAACAAGGGTGAAAACAAACCTGGTATTCATTTGGCGAACTCCACGATACTCTGAATAACAGAAATCACAAGGGTGAAAACAAACCTGGTACTCGTTTGGCGAACTCCACGACACTCTGAATGGCTGGAGTAACAAGATCAGAAAGTTGCTGCCACATCAACAGCCGCTGCCGCTCAAGCTCTTCATTGGAAAACTGTGTCGCTCCGTCAGGAATTCGGATTTTCTGCATCTGGAAGTGATTCATATGAAATGAGCTTATAATCTATTGCACCACATTTTTTCTTTTGGAAATGAACTTTGTAAGTTTTGTATGTTCATTAAAGCCGAAAATTTACTGACTGTATATCCGTCTATATCAATGACGTACTCATATTTTCTCCGTCTGTCACTCTCTCTCTCTCTCTCTCTTTCCCCTCTCCTGGTTTGAAGGACTTTCCAGCATGTTCAAGCATATTTTCCTTTTTTTAAAATGTATTTTCTGGTGGAGCGCGACTTGACCCCACCCCCCTTAGAAACTTTGCTGACCCCTCCCTGCACACGCCACTCAGCCATTTTCCTCTCCTTTTCATTCCCCTTTAGTTGAAAGTTGTTTTTTCTATCTTGAAACCCTGGTGTCAAGACCCTCCTGGACTGCTCTCAGAAACTCACCAGTGTTGCAGGCTTTCTCTGAATGACCTTGACCTTGTCCTCAGTGACGGCACAGTGTGTGTGGTGAGCCTGTGACACACTGAGGATGACATCATAAATGGCAAGTTGTTTGCTTTCAAGCGCCGTCTGCTCCTGGCTCGAGTCTGTTGAGCTCACACGAGAATCATCCTGGCTTTTACACCGCTTCGGAACACGTCCGTACCTCACAGCTAAAACAGAACAATTCAGTCACTGACAACATATTATAACACGTCCGTACCTCACAGCTAAAACAAAACAATTCAGACATTAACAATATTTTATAACATGTCCATACCTCACAGCTAAAACAGAAAAATTCAGTCACTGACAACATATTATAACACATCCGTACCTCACAGCTAAAACAAAACAATTCAGACATTAACAATATTTTATAACACGTCCGTACCTCACAGCTAAAACAAAACAATTCAGTCACTGACAACATATTATAACACGGCCGTACCTCACAGCTAAATCAAAACTATTCATTCATTCACAACATATTACAACATGGCCGTACCTCACAGCTAAAACAAAACAATTCAGTCATTAACAATATTTTATAACACGTCCGTACCTCACAGCTAAAACAAAACAATTCAGTCACTGACAACATATTATAACACAGCAGTACCTCACAGCTAAATGAAAACTATTGGTTCATTCACAACATATTACAACATGTCCGTACCTCACAGCTAAAACAAAACAATTCAGTCACTGACAACATATTATAACACGGCAGTACCTCACAGCTAAATGAAAACTATTGGTTCATTCACAACATATTACAACACGGCCGTACCTCACAGCTAAAACAAAACAATTCAGTCATTAACAATATTTTCAGACCTTGCCGCCATTCAGGGAGCCATCACTATGTCAACTCCATCATTCCCCCCGAGTCTAGTTCAAGGAGAGTATTTTTAGCTCCCCTTGGGTTTTTGGGGAGTTTTGACAACAAAGGGCGCTAACTCCATTGTTATCTTTATCATTCAACAAGAAAGGAAAGTCTCGACACAGGTACAAATTTTCATCATCTCTGATTTACTTTTTTTCCAATTCCACATGGACACATATGATGGATTCTGATCATCTCACACTTATAGTCTCACATGATGCCCACAACTAAATCAAATCAAGTTATTACATTTCTCTTAAACTTACAGTCACGTGACATGCCAACGGCCAAACACTTCTTGAAGCGACAGTACTGACAGCGGTTCCGGTTCAATCGAATCACCATGCACTTGCCGTCTCGCAAACACCGATACTCAATTTGCTTCTGGATGCTGCGACGGAAAAATCCCTGAAAGAGACAGAAATGAACATTTGTATTACACACGGGAAATTCATGTAATTGTCTGTGATACACAGATTTACAAGGTACAGTGGCCTACTTATAGGATACTGAAAAATTTGTATTATAACCCATTATGTCCATGTTTTAATGAATGAAATGCATTCATGAATGAAAAACAGGTGACACAATATTAGATTGATGAGAGCAATGAGTGGATGAAACCATTGGTCTTGCAATTTTCATAGCCCTGGGCAGAGTTCAGCCAGACCAAGAAAAAAAACATCCACTAGACTGGTTATCACAGTGAACCAAATAGTCATGTCAAGAACCAATACAGAAACAAAAAGCAAACTCGTTTAAGTTTAAGATATGATTTTATCCCTGTATGTGAATTCAGACGGAATTTAGCCCAGTGGTAAAGCATTTGCTTGATGCACGGTCGGTTTGGGATTGATTCCCATTAGTGGGCCCATTGGGCTATTTTTCATTCCAGCCAGTGCACCACGACAGGTATATCAAAGGCTGTGGTATGTGCCATTCTGTCTGTGGTATGGTGCATATAAAAGATCCCTTGCTGCTAACTGAAAAGAGTAGCCCATGAAGTGGCGACAGTGGGTTTCCTCCCTCAATATCTTTGTGGTCCTTAACCATATGTCTGATGCCATATAACCGTAAATAAAATATGTTGAGTGCAGGGTTCAAACTTAACTGTCGCCCGATCGCCCCTGGCGACAGAAAACGACGACGGGCGACTGAAAGCCCACAGTACTCTCGAGTGCCAAATAAATATACACCTACGTTTATTAAATTTGTGAAAAAATGTCTGTGTCTATGCTTATTCAGCACCTACGTTTATTTACATCTGAAAAAAATGTAGCCCCCTATGCTAATTCGGCACTCAACTCTTATTACAATTCTAATTTATTAAATACTTACAAATAGCCTCTATTAGAAATTTAGCAAGAAAAGGTAGGTAGAGTTACATCTCCTAACCGCTTTCCATTTCCAGCGTGTTCTGCTAAAAGCAGGCATACATGTTATTTTTGAATCTTCAGCTGAGATGTATGAATGCCAGTCCCTGGCATCATAAATGTCCCCACCTATGCTTTAAAAATAAGTAATGATACAGGTAAAAATTAAGTTGATGAAATTGTGTTTTGTAATAAATGACTATGTGTTAAATATATCAAGATGAATCTAGCGAGCTGTCATCCACCCTGATTGTTTTGTCTTTCTTGCATGGAACTTTTGGAAAACAAATTCAAAGTTGCAGTCTCGCCTCACATTAATTATCATAATTTTATTTAAACATAAAAATACACTTAAGGTTTTAATGAATTGTGTGACAGTAATACAGTTGTAACAGTTAGTTAATAGAAACATCTGTTTATAATGCATACAATGGGTACACATGCATACTTTCAAAAGCTTACTACAGGTATATTCTGTTTTCATTACTAGTAAATTTTACAATTTAGCTACATTTCCAGACCCTATGCTAATTCCGCACTCTACTCTTATTGGGTTTTTAAAAAATGTCCACACCCTACGCTAATTCCGCACCCCACTTTTAATGGATTTTAGAAAAATGTCCAGACCCTATGCTTATTCAGCCCCTATGCTTATTAGGCACTCGAGAGTAAGGTTGCCCGTGTTTTCTCTTACAATCTGCTGCAATATTATTGGGGCTTTTTTAGAACATATTGTTCGGGCAAGTGAAAACAGAGCCGGGCAAGTGAAAGTGCTGTCACCACTTGCCCGAATGGCAACTCAAACAAAAAGTTAAGCGCAGACACTGTGAGTGTGTTGTTAAATAAAACATTTTCTTCCTTCCTTAATGTGAATCAGACATATATATAGGAAAGAAGTTAAATTATATTAACAACTCATCGTGAGGGAATAATAATTTAAAATACTGAAATGCTTTTTCAAACATCACACGATGATGTCATCAACTGGTGCACTACAACCTTACAGGAACGTCAACAAAACGAGATGAGTTATATAAATTAAGATCGATTATGAGTAATAATTAAATAAGATATTAAACTCTCTACCATGTCGTATCATGTTTATGTCCCTCGTGAAATAATTTTCATTGTCAGTCATTAAAGCTCGTAATAA
>JAECMU010224468.1:450-10510 GCA_016106625.1 Dracogyra subfuscus | reverse complement strand
AAATTATTAATAATACAGTGAAACCCCTCAAAACCGGACAGCCATGGGACCAAGAAAAAAGTCTGGTTTTAAGGGGTATCCGGTTTACAGAGGTTTCAGTATTGTAAACCCGTTTGTTGGTTGGTGTTCTCTACTAATATAATAATCACGCACGGAAAAACATCTTAACATGTCCGTTTAATCACATCGGCAAATTTTTTTTAAATAACAATAATCTAATTGTGTACATTTAGCCCAGTGGAATAACTAAATAAAAATTAATATAAGTTAGATGCATATAAAATACGAGTATTCGGTAATTTCAATTCAATTTATTGGACAAAACACTCACAAGGAGCAGGTATAACACCATTCAGGCTTTAGACTGCTTCATCTAGCACATCTAGGTTAGACCAACTGATTACTAACGACATCTCTGATTGGCTGACCAATCACTTGACCTCTACCGGCTCAACAAACAAACAAAAAATGTTGAAACCATTTACAATTTCCAAGACCTTTATCATTATTAAATATACTATATTGAATAGTCCACACTAAATGTATGTATAGATTATTTCAGTAAATTTTATGTTATTTTAAAGCAGCGTTCACTTCACAAAGGCCTCTTGCAATTTTGTCGGGACTGTATGACACTCGATCCGATTGGCCTCTGTACACAGGTGTTGACTGCAACGACACTTCCTCCACTGAGACAGTTATTGTAACCAGTTGCAAATCTGGGTCCTTTGTTTTATATAATTGGAGTGTAATGCCTTGATAGCTTTTCTCACCAAAATTGGTGTTATTGTTAACAACTGTTCAATCTCGCGACCGATTCTGCGCATTTGAACGAATGTCTAGCCTGGTGCAGTTGTGCATGCAAGTGACCATTTGTATTATTAAATTTGGGACCGATTCTAGTCTTGAGAATCAAAATCCGCAAACAAATAAACACGTGCAGATGCACCGCCAAAAACACATTCCCCCACCCCCAATAATAAAAACGGACGCATGCTTTGGGAGCGGCAAACATTCGTTTTTAAATAAATAATATCGGTCTCGGAGATCGAGAATCGAGCATGTGCATATGTAATAAGCTCTGCGTACGCAATCTTGGCCGAGTGGGTATTCAAAGTAGAAGTAATGCAGTAATGATTGACCGTCCAGTTTTCTGAGGTAAAATTAGCACTAAAAGAACACAATGGGACCGGATAATTTCGTCTGGGGCGGTTTAGAGGGGTTTCCGGTTTAGAGGGGTAAATTTTAGTGTTAAAAGATATACGCAAATCACGGGACCGTGTAAAACGGCCGGTTTTGAGGGAATTCCGGTTTACCGAGGGTCCGGTTTTGAGGGGTTTCACTGTACATCATATGATTCAAGAGTTACAATTAAAATGAAAACTTACAATATTTGTTGTTAGTTTCAAACATCACTGTATAAAACAAAACATTGTACAAATACACTTTAAGAATAAGAATAGTTTTATGTAAAACCATGGATGCTATTGTATACAGAGTATTTTAATTCATCAAACAAAATTGTAGGTGTGGGGGCACAGCTTGTATTGCCGTTGCTTTAAGAACAAAATTTAGGGCATCAAGCAAGACGGGCACAAAGGCAAACTTTTTTTGAAGACAACTTTTTCTCTATATCAAGTTTTCTCTGACAAAATCAGTTTCACCATGGCGTTTTAGACTCTAGCCTATGCAATTTATTGAAAACAGATGCCTTTTATCACATTACCAATAATTTTACTATTCCTTTCATTCCACGTGATGACATAGTTAATTGGAAGAGCATGGTGGCAAACCAGGTAGGACATCAGAACATTTTTATTGTCACTTTATGGGGAATAGTGGCAACAAAAGAAGGAAACCACACCCTACTATATTTTCCCCGCACCCATCTCTTATTTCCAAATGCACACCAAACAAATATTGATCAGTCCATACAGATAAATCTGCTACATTTTTCTATTATTAGCAAGGGATCTTTTATATGTACTATCCCATAGACAAAATAGCACATACCACAGCCTGCGATATACCAGTTGCGGTGCACTGGCTGGAATAAAAAATTAGCCCAATAGGCACACTGACTAGGACCGATCACTTGGCTACATTCCCCACCCCACCCCTCCCTTAAGAAAAGGAGGTATTCTGTTAAGTGGTAGTTCATATATCCGAGAACACAGAGATATTGTCAATTACAGATCACTGAAAGTCTTAGGTTTGAAACAAGGAATTCCTGATGACAAACCAATGTGTTCTGATCAATGCAACTTAACAAAATCAGCTCATGAAAGATTACACATCAAGGGTAGCACAACAGACATAATCCAAAAAAAATCAATGTCGTCAGTCAAGATCATTTGCACAATGTTGAGCAACTTACACTCAAAGCTGTCAAAGAAAATCATATTCAGTATGGACAAAATATCTTTACTCAGACTGCAAACATCACTGGGGTTTACTGGCAATATAATCTGGATGTTGCGCACTAGTAATGTGAACAGGTTTACTGTTGTTCAAAGGATATAGTGATTTTGAAGGAACTGGTAAATGTTCAGTCCAAAAGAACCAACTGTTTTGCAAGTAGATCAATGAATAGGCACTTTATGCTGAAGTAGACTTAAAACATTTTCTGTCACCAGTTTGAGGAATCTTTGATAGTGAGGTTGATACACTGGAAAAGGGCAGGGCTCAAGACCTCACTAATTTGGGCAATGTTTGCTGTCTTCTCCAAGTTCAGCAAAGCCTCTGGTACAACCATAATGCTATTAACAAATGATCATTCACATATATGCATTTCAAGTTGTTTTAATGTAATTCAAGCATAACATTTCACTGGTTTTGAGATCCAAACTTCTACATGCATTAAACAGGCCCAGCTGGCTAGGAGCTGTTACTATAAAATTATATTACCCCATCCCAATTGCCAACATCCCAATCGCAAGTATCCACGGAAGACAATGTCTGCATCATGTGTATTGTTTTAACATTGTAGAGATGACTTCTTGCTGTATTTAATAGAAAATTAGTTCAAGTGGAATGTTATTACATACCAGATACTTTTTTTTTTTTTTTTCTTTTTTTGGGTGGGGGGGGGGGGTGCAGGTAAAAACCCACTAGCCCATTGGGCTGCTGAATTTGCATTTGTCACTAGTTTGATGTTAAAAAGCACTGGCCCTTTTTGGAAAAGGACAGCCCTAAGGAGTTTTTGGATAGTATTAAAATCCAAGAATTGTGGAAAAGTTTTATCCATTAAGTTTATGGGCATTTCCATGGCTAAAGGGAAAATGGACAAAAATTGTTTTAAAAGAATTTTAACATTTTAAAATATTTTATAATGGAATATAACTTAAGAGTCCCAGAAGAAAAAAAACATTTTTCAAAATTTGGAGTCTGATTTTGTAAACTATATGTATTGAAATGACAGCATTTCACTTATTTAACATATAATGTTTAGATGCCAATCTACAATCCCATTTTACCTCAAGCTGTGTTTTGAACATTTAAAGATATTTGTTGAGGCCACTGTCTAACATATTTCTTTTTAAAAGATGCACATATACTCTTACTATTTCACAACAGTAGTCTGAACTTGGGTCATTGAGATGATGTAACGCGAGTCACAAAAATCCACATTTAATTTTTCTACACAAGAACCCCTCATACTTCAAGAATGCCATTTATAAATTTCCACCTTTTGTTTATATATAACTAAATGATATTATTTAAATCTGTGTCTAGCCTACATATGCTAAGATATATAGCACTGAATTTTGGTAACGTGAGTCACGTGCAACAGGAGTCACAAAAAATGACATTGTAACATGAGTCACAATGCTTATTACTCTTCCAGTTGGAATTATTATATCAATACAGTGTATCAAAGACAAAAATAAAGTCCTGCATTAACATAAACGAAAGGCTATTGTAAACAATGCAGAAAGTTTTACAGAAGTAGTACAAAAAGGTAATGTGAAAGTGGTCGAACTAAAACAAAGATCCAAGAAATAAATGATTTGCTTGCATTAGATGGCATTTTCAAAGATGCCACTCCAATCCCAGGAATTGCAGGGATCCACAGCATAAAATTAGAGAAAGGGAAGCCAGTCCTGTTTACACTGACAGAAGACACAACCATTGATGAGCAATGGGATAAGATAGTCACAGGGATTTCCGTTGGAGACTGGTGTGCAGTTGAATATGACAAAAATATTTACCCTGGAGAAGTAAGGAAAATGAAACATGGAGACTACCAAGTTTCAGTGATGGTACCAGTTGGCAAGCACTGGATATGGCCAGTATTTCCTGATGAAATATTTTACACTACTGACGAACTGATAAAAAGACTAAAGCCACCGTTCATAGTAAACCATCGCGGCCATTTTGGATTTCAAAATCTGTAAAGGTCAGAAGTGGTTTTCCATGCTTTTCTCAGCTACATGTACCATATATATAAATTCAGGTTACATATCAAAAAGATTTTTGTTTGTTTTTTAGTAATAATATATAGGTTTAAGTAATAATATTCCCAAGACATTTCTCTTTTAAATGTAATTAATGCAATATTTGAGGTTTTTCTTCATTTGTACTGTAGAACTTTAAAGGTTGTTTTTCCTTCTTTAAATTTTTTTTCGTTCTTTCCATAAGGTAGAGCATCTGCTTTCAGTGTGGTGGATCATCAGATCGATCTTCCTTGATGGACCTGTTGAGCTATTTCTCATTCCAGCCAGTGCTCCACGACTGGTATACCAAAGGCTGTGGTATGTGCTATCCTGTCTGTAGGATGGTGCATATAAAAGATCACTTGCTGCTAATTGCAAAAAGTAGCCCAAGTAGTGGCTGCAGAGGGTTTCCTATCTCGTTGTCTGTGGTCCTGAACCATATAACCGTAAATTAATGTGTTGAGTGTATGTTAAATAAAACATTTCCTTCCTTCAATAACTTGTCATTATAACTAAGTAAAATCATTAGAAGCCAGCTCTCTTAAGGTAAAAGCCTGTTAAGAAATATAGTGGAATTTATGTAACGTGAGTCACGTAACATGAGTCACGCCTCTTTTGTAATATTTTGCAGTGGTGTTATTACAATTCCTATTCAAACCAGTGGTTTTTGAAAACTTCTTTAGTTGCAAGTTCACCAAAGGTTTTAATTCTTTTCTGTCATTTATATTTTGAGGAGAAATTTCAAATGCATGAACAGTGATTTTGAGGTGTTTCTTTTTTGGTAACAGGAGTCACACTATAATTAGTTTTAACTAAACTAATGTTATACAATCAAATGATTATTTGTTGATGTTATTTAGTGTTCTATGTCATTAAGTTCTACTATGCAAAATATCAATTTCTGAAATACATTGCTTTTATAAATATGCCTTTCAGTGTATTCAAAAATCTGCAAAAATGTAACGCGAGTCACCGTGGAAATGCCCTTATACATAACTGATTCACAGCAAAATGTTAAGAACATGTTCACCAATTGTTATACGAAATAAATAACATCAACATCCAAGATGTGCCTAGGTCTGCCGATGCTAGATGCAATCCCCTTCACTGCAAATTACTGTCAAGTATGTGAATAAATTTATGCTTTTTGACTGGTATTTAGGTTTTGTCAGTGAACACTGTACACAAAAATAAATAACAATGACATTTAGACCGACACTCAAAATTGTCTAGGCACAACCATGAACATCCCTGGTTTTACATAAAAAGCATTACTATTTGCTCTGGGCAATATATGTATCAATATGAACAAAAACAAAAAATGTTTAACCTTTTGAAGACTTGATGGATTAAGCTGTGTTTTATCTATGATCTTTATGGCCACCTGCAATAGAGAAACAAAAACCATGTAGTTGACTTGACCTTCACTTTTTTTCAAAGGTAGATGACAGGGCTACCAGCTGACAAAAATCAAGCTTATTTTCAGAAAAAGATCCCGAAACCATGATAAGTGATTACAAAAAAACAGAGCTCAACAATAGCCGCAACCAAAGTATCAGCCAACATTAATTTTAATTAGCCCAGGGAACATTTTGTTTAGTATAGTGTTGCGATTCGCTATGCCATTTCAGAGATCAATACACAATTTTGAAACATTAAACAGTAGTTGCTAATCAATTGTCAATTAACTAGACATGTCACAAAGCTATTTAAAGAACTTTGCCAGCTATCCAACCACAAACTTAAATAACATTAACAAAATAGATCCACTAAGGTTTTTTTTTCATTAATAAAGTATACATGACCTTCAACTGACCTTTCAATCCAAATTACCAATCTGAAGGCAATATGTTCATCTTAAAATCACAAAATATTTACAGAGATCAATAAAAATTACAGACAAAACATTTTGAGATTTTCATTAAAAAATAGTTTGGGTCTCTAAAAATTAAAAATTAACATAAACATAAATTTTGGGGGTAGGTAACCCATTTGATTTTTTTGTACTAATTACAATTATCTGAATTATGTCATAAATTAAAAATGAGAAATGTCATAAATTAAAAATGAGAATGAAAATCGTTCAAAATGGATTACATTTAGGTAAGTGAAAACAAAGATCAGCATTTAAAAAAAATTGATACAAGTTTTATGTTGATACTAAATATGAAAATGGTACTACTTTCTAAGCATGCTTGCAACATGTCACTCATAAAGTAACAAAAGTTAATCCACTTTGTTAATAAATAAATTCCACGACTTTTTAATTGGCTTTTTCTTCTTCTTTTAAAAAAAAAGGATTTTCAAGGGTTTTGTTCACAATCAACACATTACAATAAAAATATGATTTAGCTTCTCGTCTTATTTTAAGTGACCAAAATATTAATTATGAACTAATTTTCCTTTTCTTTAATTCCCCACTATTGGTCATTACTTGTGTAACATTGTGCACAAAACATTAAAAGTACCTCTCTGCTTGTGGGTACATGTTTTGCAAGCTTCACTTTTGCAAAGTTCCCTTTGCCAATGGTTTTGATCAGTCGATACTTTCCAATGTGTGGCTCATCCGTCCGGCTCCTTGTGATTCGAGGATTGGCATTGTCATCAGTAGCCTGAAATAAACATTAAAATTTTCAAAATACTATTTCATTATCTTGTATACTAAATATTAATAGTGATCATGCAATTGCAATTTTAAGTTTTCAAATATTAAGTTTCAACATTTGTTACATTGATGTGAACAAACTGGCAGCCCTAGTAATAGAGCTACACTAACGTTTCTGTCCCGGATCCATGTTTATATATATTGTGTGTGTGATGTGTGTGTATGTGCATTAATTTATAGAGTATAACTATTCAACATAAATAATATATATGTAATTATTTTTTTTAAACAGATTCCAATGGGTTCCCATGAACACAAGGCACAGAAGGGGAAAAAGTGTTTCCCATAAAATTTTTAATTGTATGGCCCGGTATAATCCACTGGTACAAATATCAAGGTAGCCTGAAAAGCATCACATGTAAAAGGTTATTATATATGTACTGCAGTGGACAATATTTCGAAATCTGAGGTAACCGGAAGTCGGTTCACATGGTTTTTACCTAGGAAACCAATTGTTTGGTTATTTGAACTATATTTGCGTAACCTGTGGATTACCGTAACGGTTACCTCAAAGTTACGTTGAAATTATATTTTAAATACATAATTTTTAGCTCAAACATAAAGTTAAAACAAAATACAAAAGAAAACATTCTATAAATTTTTCTTTAATGCTTGCAAATCAAAAGAAGTGACTTGTAGATGTTTCTTTTGTTTTCGTACGATCGTAGCATTGTAGATTTATTAGTATTATTGCTATTATTATTTTGTCACTGATAATATGTAAATGCAGCAGATTTGTTTGCCGTGAATCAAGTACTAAAATTCAGCTCAAAACATTTCTAGGCATGCCTGCATTAATAACCTTCCTGTAATTCTGAAGTTTGCAAGTTTTAGTTTCTGAACATCTACAGGTTATGACATAACCGATTTGCGTAAATTTAATTTTGCATAACCGACACGCGACCAGAACGGCAGATTAAAGTATTTATAATTGACTATCCAGTATTACACATCAGGAAGTAGATTCTAAGTCACTTCCATAACACTTTATGAAAATAATTTTTTTGTTTTGTTTATTAAAAAGAGTTACACGGTTTCCTGTAATTAAATGAATTATGAATATTTTCATGTTTTTTCTGGGTTTTTTAATAAATAAACTATGCATTAATTATACATTTTGTTACAAATCAGATTAAACAAAATAGTACCAAATACTTTCTGTGCAAATGTTAGGTGTTTTTTTTTTTTAAATGTCGTAGTATCGTTTATCATGCACCAATGAGTAGCCTGTTTTATAGTTCAGAGGAACTGGACATTTGTTGTTTGGGTTTTTGGTGGGGTTTTTTTAATCCGATGTATATTAAATTTTACATATCAGGGGTTCAAAAATCCCATCACCCAACGCACGTGCCAAGTGGAATTTTCATACCGGGCAAGTAATTATGTTAACTGCATATGCCCGATGACAAGTGACTAATGTAACACCTAAAACCTTTTTTTAATTTTGTTACAAATCTTGGTAAAACCTTTGGAAAGAGTTCCGATCGTGCGAGCATTTACATAGCTCTAAGGAGAACCAACCATAACCCTAAATGCTGGAACGATCGGAACTCTTGCCAGTGTGTCGACACACCAAAACAGAAAACGATGTGTTGATAAGTTTGATAATAATTATAGCGTTATTCCCCTTTTACTATCGATTAAGATCGGTAATTTCCGCCACTGAATGTTACAGCTCATATAAGTAAGTGTTGTTACTTGTAACCTATTTGCAAAATTATTTATTTGTGCAATTAAACCAATTACTTTCAAGATTATTACACTACTAAGCACTATTAAATTAAACAGGAGTAACACAATTGGTTACTTTAAGAAGTATGGGAAAGTGGGGAAAATATATGGGGCAAGTGAATATCTGATTTTTTTTTTTTTATTTTTTTTTTTTGAAACCCTGCATATTATCAGTGACAAATGGTAGCCTTTATGTGTTACATGTATAAAAAAATTAGTCTAATCATGCACCAGCCAGTGACTAAGTCTTCAGGGGATCCATTTCTCTGAATGTATCTATTTTGTTTCAGTACTGGGCTAATAGTGTTAAGGGTGGTCCGATGCCCGAAGACAGTGGTTTTTAGATTCAGGCAACTAAAGATTATTTTTTGCGATCCCAATGGCAAGTGGTGAATAATTATAATAATAATAATAACAATAATAATAATAACAATAATAATTAATCTACAATGCTACGATCATACGAAAACAAAAGAAACATTTACAAGTCACTTCATTCGATTTGCAAGCATTAAAGGGACATACCCTAGTTTCAGTTCATGAAAATTAACATTAAGTTTAGTTTAATTTACAAACCTGTAACACTTTCTGATAAAGTTACAATTGAGTGAAACATGAGTCTTTGAATTTGAAATGATGAAATACCCTCTAAAATAGAATAAAACTCTACTACATAACTATTACTTCTCAGAGGCATGTGCCTTTTTTAAAATATGAGAAATGCTTTTTGTGATATTAAAAAACATCAGGATGACCAAAAACACTTCGAATGTACGGAAATGGATACTTTAAACAATAAAATTTAAGTAAAGTATGATTTCACAGTTATCAAAAAACGCCTCTAATAGTCAAAACTATGTCTTAGTGTTTAAAAACTAGGGTATGTCCCTTTATAGAAACTGTTTTATAAAATGTTTTCTTTTGTATTTTGTTTTAACTTTATGTTTGAGCAAACAATTATGTATTTAAAATATAATTGGAACATAACTTTAAATTGAGTAATGCAAATATAATGCATGTAACCGAACAATTGGTTACCTAGGTAAAAAAAACCAGGATGCAGTCGATTCGTCCACTGGACAATTCGTCCACGGACGATTCTTCCACTGAAAATTCGTCCACTTACGAACTCGAGGCGATTCGTCCACTACAAAAAATCAGTTCCGGACGATTCGTCCACTGGGTTTTTATTTCCCCGATACATTTCGTCCACAGACTAAATAATGTG
>JAECMU010224467.1:0-12433 GCA_016106625.1 Dracogyra subfuscus | reverse complement strand
TAAGAAATACAAAAAATGTATTTTGTGGTATTACAAAGACAAGGATTACTAGGATTACCAAAACAACACTTCATGTGAATGGAAATGTATATTCTAAATAATAAACGGTAAGTAAAGTGCAATTTCTTTTGTGAAAAAATGGGTTTATTAGCGAAAAACAACGGCGTAATGGTTAACAACTAGCCGTTACTAGGGACTGTCCCTTTAACATAAACTATGTTTTAGAATAATATTTAAATTGCAGATTACTGTAAAAATATCTCATGATATTTATGTCTTGTTTTCAGAGTGAAAAGCTTTTGTTGTATGATAGTGTGAAACAGGAACTTGAAGAAAAGATTCGAAGGTTGGAGGAAGACAGACATAACATTGACATATCTTCAGGTTGTTATATTTTCATGTCCTTTTTTTGGAGTGCTAGGCAAGAAACATAAACAAATGTCTGGGGCAATAAACTATTTATTTAAAAAACAGAAAACCCATATAAACATAGGTCAACTTTTCTAAACCTAATTTTCTCTTACAGACATGTAACTGTATGTATTTACAATGCTTAAACATCTGCATAAAAGCAGCATTGAACAAAAACAGGGTTCATAAATTACTTCACCCTCCTATGAATTCTTAGAGCTTGAGAATTTGTAATGGCTTCAAGAAACAAGAGGTTTTGTTTAATGTTTGTTAAATTACATCATAATTGATACATAAAGTATTGCAGCATTTGGTTATTTCAGACAGTTACATTAATTGCATCAGTTCCAGTCTTTAATGTGTGGAGTTTTTTTGTTTATTTTAGATTTGTGGAATGAATCTCAGACCCAAAAGAAAAAGAAGAAAAGTACTGATCCATTTAGCACAGACCGAAGACGGAAACCTGTTACTATTGCAGATATCCTTTTGAATATGATTTATTATAACGGCCAACACTTCACTGGGGCTTGTTTTATTTGTTAACATATCAGTATTGTGCTTGAGTCCATTTATAACTGCTGCTCAAACTTTGATCACACCTGTAAAAGAAAGCAAAGCTTGGTAATATTAATGTTTGCATTGTGATCCATTTTATCAAGTTTTTATGCTTAGCTTTGTTTCTCATACACACTTCAGGTTTGGATGTAGCTCAGTGATAGAGAATGTTTGCCAAAGGTTTGATTGGTTGTAGGATTGAATGTCATTGACTGAATTAGCTTTTTACCTCTCCCAACCAGTGCCCCATGACTGGCATATCAAACAGCCTTGGTATGCACTGTCCTGTCTAAATTAAGAGGTTCTAGAATATGGTGACACAAGGTCAGTGTTTGTTTTAGACTTGGACTAATATAATTTAAACATGGTTTAATTTAAATGTGCTGATCATTTTATTAAACACATTTCACACATACCACAGTGTAGGAACATCAGTAGATGGGTACAAGAGCATTCCTGGTCACCGTTGCTCAGAGGGGTAAGTTGTAGTCAGGTGGTGAAAATGCTTGCGTGATGCACTGTTGGCTCTGGATTGATCCTTATTGGGGGCTCATTGGCAATTGTTTGTTCCAGCCAGTGCTCCTCTACTGGTTTAACAGAGGCTGTGTTACGTTCTATCCTATCTGTGGGATGGTGTATATATTAAAGACAGCTTGCTACCAATCAGTCATGGTGGCAGCTGGTTTCTTCTTTTGTTATTGGCATGTTCTTGTACCATAATTATAATGTGTTGAGTGTTTTGTTAAGTAAAACATTTGCTTGAACTCTTAGAAACTAAATGTGGTAGCTTAACCAAACCAAATGCACATGATTAGATAGCAAATATAACTAGTGATGAACGGTACTGGCATAGGAAGTGTGTGGGGTGCCTCCCACTTTTCTTGATCCAGTAGCAACATTGATGGTTTATACATATATATGTGTACACATGTGTGGGTGTGTGCCCCATGTTTGTTTTTTTTATCTTTAGGTCACGTTGTTCGGATCCACATATTTGCTTTTGACACCTAATAGCCAATGTAGTTTTAGTGCTGGGGTACCATTAAATATTCAGTCGTTATTAGGTTTCATATTTTTCTTACTTTGAAACGAATGTGAGATATATTCGTTTCCTACGCCTGACATCACTATTTAAAATGTTACTTAATGGAATTCATTACAAATAAACCAGCAAATGGTTAATGGCAGAGATAGGTGGTACTTTGAATATGCATGCTTCCATAATCAATTAATTTCCTTAATTCTTTGTACGACCATATGTTATATACATGCTGAAGGAAATTGATATCATTGAAGACTGGACGGACATTAAGAAGGTATGTTTTTTTTCCTGGGTCTGGTTTGTTTAAAGCGGGCAGCATAGCCCAGTGGTACAGTGCCCGCCTGATGCGCGGTCGGTCTAGGATCGATCCCCGTCAGCTAACCACTGGGTTTTTTCTCGACATAACCATATGACCGACGCCGATATAACCGTCATTATACTGTGTTGAGTGCGTCGTTAAACAAAAAAAATAAAAATAAATGGTTTGTTTATCTGACATTTACATTGTTTGGTCTCAGGATATTTTGTTTCTGTGTAAGCATCGTGTTGGGATCTAGCTGTTTGGTACAGTGAACTATTTGTACTGATATTGGAAAGAAATTGTTTGTTAGTTGTATATATTGTTTCATGTTTGTACATACATAAATACATGAATGCATACAGTTTTCATAGCAGTTTTATTCTACCCTTATATTGACTGTTGACTTCATTATTTACATTATTTTTACAGGCTTTGAAACAACAGGCACAACGAAGAAAGTCGGAATGTAAGTACATGTACGTTTTATTTAAAAATTCTTTGTTTAATAAACCTTTATTTTGTGACATTTTGTTTAACTAAGACTGGTGGCACTATAACTTCACTTTTGAAAGCCATTGCTGTTTGGAATTAATACATTTGATTTTTCAATAGGCCTTACATCAAAACTAGATGTAACAAATCTAAAAACAATCAGCTTACTAGAAATTATTGTATAAAGACTACTTCAGGATCCAAACCCAGTAACTACCAGCCGAACCACGATGCCACCAAGGCCGGTTTAACCATATGTCAGACGCCATATAACCATAAATAAAATGTGTTGAGTACGTCGTTAAATAAAGTATTTCTTTCTTTCTTTGTAAGTGATTTATCAGTATATTTGGCAGTTTGAGATGACAGAGTCTTCCATAGTTGTTAATACCTATTACATGTATCTTGATATTGGTTTATAAATTTTTTTGACAATTCCTATCTGCGATTTTCATGTTTAGTGTTGGTCACATTCATTAATTTTACTTGATGAATCTAGTTCTAATTTTTTGTTTGTTTTAATTTCAGTGTGACACAACAAAAGCTTGCAAACATAAACACTTTTGCAAGATGAAAAGAAAACTAAGTTAGTTACAAGCAAACAAACGGTCACTCTTGATAACCATATCGTCAACCAGTACAAGCAGTGGTCAAAGATTGGTACATTTTTACATTGTTCTGTGATTGGTCAATCTTAATGTTACCAACGACAAAAAATGTTGGTGATCAGACATTTCTTAACATACATTCATTTCAAATGAAGATGAAGCTAAATCATGGATTACATGCATAATCAGCACATTGTGACTGTTAATGTTATGCTAATGTTGAACACATAAACCTGTTACAGTGTTATTCCAATAACCACATGACATTTTTTAAGGATTTCTGTTGATCAGTCATCTTTGCATCCACTGAATGTTCTTGAAGCACTTGCTAAGTTCCAGACATCAAAATAAGTTGAGAATGGTTGTTCAGTTTAACAGGAGATTACCACGTCAAGAAAGTCGAGAATGGTACTTTGTGTTTCTTTTAACAGACGCCTACTAAGTTATATGTACAAGTATCAGTGCAATGAAAACTGATAAGAATCAGAATGACAAAGTATTGGAATATTTGTGAAGAAATGGCAATGGGGATTGTAAACTTCACAAATGTGTCATAACCTAGCTGTTACCAGACCCTTAATTTATAGTGACCTGTACATAGGTTACTGGGCACTATGTTTAATTCAGTGCCTGACGCTCCCAGAAAATGTGCACTTAGTAAACGGTTTGAGTTTGTCTTCACACTCCCAGCTTATCACAGATTTCTCTTGTACCAGGTCATCCGAGAATACTGTATAGTGTTCATCTGTTTATAACTGTCCAAAGACCTGGCCTGTGACAGACATGCCCAAAACCTCAGTGGTATAGGGGCATGTTAAAGGTACGGTACTCTCTCTTCTGATGCCATATAATCGTAAATACAATGTGTTGTGTGTCGTTAAATAAAACATTTCCTCCCTTCCTCTCTCTCCGTTTATAACAACCAAGTGGAGCATTCAACCAATAGTGACGTCATCCTTTACATTTCAATGTGACAATCGGGGAAGAATCTAGCAATACAAATTGGTTGGTACGATCTACATATGCAGTGTATTGCTATTTACGTTGGTTGTTACAGTCTTCATATGGTGCACATTTCTGTTTTTCATTATCAAGTGAAATACTTGTACTATTCTCTTCATCAAATATTTTATTGTAAAACTTTACAGTTAGGTCTGTATTATTGAAGAATGTTGTTATACAACATTAAACATTAGCTGTTGATATACATATTATATAGTATTGTTTACAATCATTACTTGTGGCGTCATGAAGGAATTCATGATATATTTGATGATGTACCGTTTTTCTTGTGCAACAAAGAAATCGAGACATATACTTCAAAGTGCTAATTGTGGTATGGGATGCTACCAAATATTTAAAAATATCTCTGGATGGACAAGTTCAAATCCTGTTTTTCTAATAAAATTTCAAAGATACTCTTGGTAAAACCACCACTTTGTCTTGTTTTTTGTTAAATAGAAAAATGAGATCACAACCAGAGTAAGGATGATTAAGTTTTTGCTAAAAGCAGCCAAGAATTATTGAAATTGTATAATTTTTATATGCCCATGTATGATAAATTATATTATGATATGATGTCCATCCGTCCGTTAACCTTTTCTTGTCTGGACCATATCTTGCATACAGAACAATCAGATCTCACATATAGGAACAACTTGGGATGGTGGTGTGTCGCGTTCGATCACTGTGATCTACTTTTCATGGTCTACTGCACATAATAGTAAATACTTGTCGGAACCATACCTTGCATAGATTAAAGCTGCATTGTCTGGTTTCAATCGTATACTATCAAGTTCAAATACAAGCATAACTGCATTTTTAATTTGCTCGCAAGTTGTCGTCATTAACACATATGGTCAAATGCTTAATAGCAAATTAGAACAATGCTCACCATTTTGTAATGCAGAGCGGATTCCAGCAGTCACTTCCTAGCAGCCAATTACGTTAGCAGCCAATTTCAGCAGACATGCATGGTGACGTTCTAAACACCGGACTCGTATGCCTTTTATGTGTTGTGGTCTATATGAAACTAGTTGGACATCCTTATTACCGTAGTCCGTAGTACAGAAGGATTTTTAAAGTGATACTTCAGATATTATAAAAATGCTTAATAAAACGGTTAAATTTATACGGATATTAGTAACAATAAGACTGAAAATGAGTTTTGGTTGTTATTTTGTTTTTATATAAAGATAGTCTTTAAAACTCTTAATATTCTTAAGTTGTAATGAATAATAAAAATTAGCATAACACCAGTGCATTTAAAAGTGTGAAATACAGGTAGCAATCGAAAGGCGAACGAGTCCGATGTTTAGAAAGTCGACATGAGTGTCTGCTGAAATTGGCTGCTCCTTTTTTTTTTTAAATGCAACAATAGCTGAACAGTACTATTTTTAGCCCAGGGTTTATTTTTAACTTGGGGGGGAAAAGCCAGTGTAGTGAAACCAATTCAGAGTGCGGCGTCTTATATGCACCAACGTAATGGGATTTCCTGTTCTAAATGCTTAAATAATAAAAATATTCCAGGGAATGCCACTTTAAAGGGACATTCCCTAGTTTTAACCCGTGAAAATTAACACACAGTAGTTATGTTTCTAACCTGTAACACATTTGGATAAAGTTACAATTGAGTGAAACATGAGTCTGTGACATGGTGAAATACCCTCTAAAGAGATAAAATGAAACTCCATAGTTGTTGCTTCTAGATGCACACACGTTTTTTTAAATATGAGAAATGCATATATTGATATTAAAAACACTAGGATGACCAAAAATACTTCAAATGTACGGAAATTGATAATCTAAACAATACAATCTTAAGTTATCAAAAACATCTCTAATAGTAAAAAATATGCCTTAGTGCTTAAAAACTTGGGTATGTCCCTTTAATACAGGACCATCAAACCTCACATGTAGGAACAACTTGGGATGGTGATGTGTTCTGTAATATTACTAGGTCACCATAACCTACTTTTCATGGTTTACTGCAAATTACAGTAATCAAACCTTAATTCAGATTAAAGTAGGGCTAGTGGGAACAATGTAGGATGGTGGTGTGTTGCATACAATTACTAGGTCACTGTGATACAACTAAATGAAATAATTTGTCTATATTCATTAATAGCTATGGTTTTCCAACAAACGCCCGATGGGCATATCATGTACCTCACTGGTACTCTTCTTGTTTTATTTTAAAATGGAAGTCACAACCCTGTTTAGTATACATGTATCCCGATTTAAAAAAAGAACAACACACGAAATGTTCCTAGTTTGGTGCTATAACACGTTTGGAAATATATGTGCAATTTTAATTGTTAAAAAAGTTATTCTAATTTGAAACATCTGAACCATGACATCAAACTCTGGACAGTCTGTTTAAAACATTGGCTGTGACCCCGTTTTATTTTAATGTGTACTTGGAACAACTTAATATATGCCTGGCTAAAACCCTTGCTATCGCTCAGGCAATACAAGAATCATGACACTAGTTTTGTAAGATCAGTATGACAAACAAGCTTGTATTATAATCGCTATAAAAGATGGAGAGTTGAAACTAACTTTAATACCCAAATACACATGTATGTTCATACTGCAATATTACACATAACCAAATGACCTATTTGAAATAGATACAATCTAGTGTTGACATACTGAATGTTTTCTCACATTAAAAGTTTGTCACTGTAATATTGTTTCAACAAAAGTCGTGGAAGTTTATTTTTAAAATCTGCTTTAAAACCATATTTTAAAAAATAAAACAAAAAACTCTGTATCAAAACCTATTTTAATGTATACAAGTACATGTATGCTAACTTTACATAGTGTAATTTTTGTTTGTTTCAAGACTTAACACACATACACACTACTAATATACAAATCTGCACTGACAAGTGTGAAAAACATACATATTGTATCACATAATGCAAAATCTTCTACCTTAAAAACACATTTTAAAGTAGTTATTTGGTGTCTTAGCATGCTTTATTCAATAAACTGTACTCGGCCACATTCCTTAAATGCGGCAAAAGGACTTTTTAATTTATGGAAAACCTTTTCGCAAGCCAAGTTAAAATTTGTTCTCTTTTTATGACACCACTAGATCACATTGATTTATTAATGTCATACATTTGGTAATTCCGAGAGGAAACCTGCTACATTTTTCCATTAGTAGCGAGGGATCTTTTATATGCACTTCCCCACAGATTGAAAAGCACATACTGTGGCCTCTGACCAATTGTGGTGCACTGGTTGGAATGAGAAAAAATCCAATCATTTGAATGGATCCACTGAGGTGGTTCGATACTGTGACCCAAGCATGTCAGGCATAAGCTCAACCTAGTAAGCTAAATCCCACCCCTAGCAAGCCATGATACCATATAGTATACCAGTACTGCACATTAACTGCATAAACTGATCCATACTACTAGCACATCCTGAAGGAAATAAATTTGAAACGATTGTCTCTTACATGATATCATGACTGACCAATCACATGGTGCTCAACATTAGACCAAAAAGAAATATTGCTTCCTCCATATATAATGTGCAGAGTTTAAAATGTAACCTAAAACATCTGCTAAATATGGGGAATGTCTAGAAAAATCTAGAAAGGTTGGTTGTTTTTTCTTCTTCAATTATTGATCGGTTTATATGGGTAAACATGCCAAGTATACATACAAATGGAATAGTATCTTGACTTGCGAAGATGTATGGAGGACTGAGATTAAAACTGATTATGTCCATTCGCTATGAAAATGATAGTAGTTCACTATTTCACATGTTTTTGGACTACTCTTTTCGATTAGCAGCAAGGGATGTTTTATATGTACCATCCTAGACAGGATAGTACATACCACAGCCTTTGTTACACCAGTCATGGTACACTGGCTGGAACAAGAAATAACCCAATGATGCCACCAACGCAATTGATCCTAAACTGACCGCACATCTTTGCACTACAAAATCACATAAACATCATAAGCTATGATGTTACTATGGCCTGTGCTGTAGCAATGTCATAGTGTATGATGATTTTACACTTTTGTAATGCCAAGATAGTTTCGAAAATATTGGCCCAGTTCTGGTTGGCGTTAGACCTCGACATGCACTTTCCCACAAACAGGACAGTACACAGGATGTGATTTTCCAGCTTTTATTTGATTTAAGGATGACTTTTACAAAATAAGATGGATTTGATCCAAAAGACTGAAATTAACCTTCGTGTAGTATAGCAAATTCAGCTTTTAGTTTAAAGTAAAAAGTCATGAAAATTATTGTGTCTTTTGACATAGGCATGAAAATAAGTCGAGGACAGCAATTCAAGTTACCATATGACAAAATGTTTTTAAGAACAACAATATTTTGTTCTGCACAATTTTTTACATGGAGTGCTTGTGAAGAAATGATAACGGAAATTTAAACTCCATAAATGTTTACTTTATGGAATACTATACTTATTTTTGATGCCCATGTCAAAAGGAACAAAAGTTTTATAACATGGAAGTTGTACCCCATATTATGAAGCATCTCTATATTTAAAAAAAATAACATTATAGATAAATAGTGTTGCTTAAAAAGCTATACAACTATTTTTCTGTATTGGATTAATATTAAATTCTGTCATATATAAGGCACAGCTTGCTTTAGAATAACCTAATGTTTACATGCTGCACCTATACACAACACAGGACATCATTTACACTGTCAAGATTCTCACACATTTCTGTTAAATGGTCAAACATAACATGGAAAAATATATGTAATGATGAACCACTTTTCAGACACACAAAAATGTTCAGGATACGAAGAGTGCTAGGTCTTGGGTGGGTCTACAGGATCAAATCCAGCCTCCAGTTTTTCAGAATACTTTAAATAGCTTCGTCTTCTGTCAAAATACTTCACCTGCAAACAAAGAACATTATGAGTAATCAGACACACTGAAGACGATACAAAGCACTGCAAAAAAGTATCAGATGTTGCACACACCAACAAAAGATATTAAGATTCTTATGTTTTCCGAATACATACATGTACATAATCAAAACCGGCCGAGGCATTCTGAATGTTCGATAAACTGAGGAAGTGGTTGCTATTATATCATAAATGAGTTTGGTTGTGCAGATATTAATAGTAAACCAGTTGAAAACAAATTTAAAAATTATCTTTTGATCTCTTACAAATATTAATTATTTTAATTTTGATACATAATACAATATGCGAACATTTTCAGTCGCCAAGTGGGCAACACGTGATAAGGTTTTGACTTGCCATGGGCGACCGTAAAGTGCACACCCTGTATTATGAACCCAAAATATATTAGTTTTCTTTTTACTATACATTATTTTCTTCTTCAGAACTAAATCCAAGAACATGTCTTCCAACATTAGACTTTTCCCAATGCGCAAGAGTCAACAAAAGGTGCTTTGACATCGCCATTTTGGTTGTCAACACACGTTTTCACCCTAAACTGAAAGGTCCAAAAGTTATGGAGCTGATCTTTTTAGCACCTAACACAACCAGTCAAATACAGCCAGTGAACTAAGGTGTGATAAACAACCTGAAAAGCCACTACAAACGACTTGTGATCATGAAGCAGCTCCACACAGCAGACAGAAACATGCTAATTACGGTACTGGACGACAGATGTGACCAAAAAAAAAAAAGTAAATTATTTCTGTCACGCCAAGTTTGTTCCCAGCTCTAACGACGACACGACTGTGAATGAAGATGAAAACAACTTGTTTCAGTTTTCTATATTCTCTATTATATAAATTTGTCAATTGTATTTGTTTATTTTTATTTAACACTGATAAATAATTGTTACAAATATATATATAATATATCATCCAACATTTAACGGCAACTTCATTTAGGTATTTTTCCACATGTCATCTCAAATGTTTTGTGATTACTATTCTAATTTCTATTCTATAATTCAGATGATTATATCAAAAGAAATGGCTAAATTATATGAACATTTCTAATCAGATTCAGAATGATGGAAACTAGGAGAGTATCAGTGTTCTGTGATATATATTGGGGAATTGTGTATTGCAATAAACTGGTATTATTGTCAACCCCTACTGTTGACTGTCATGCAGAAGTCAATACAGTAGAATTGTTTTGGTTCAGAAATAACACCAGTTCAAAACCTTGTTTATATCTTTGTAAATAGTCCGATGCACGTCACTTTGGCAGCCGGTCTAAATTACTCAAAACACCTTAAACGTTTTCAGCCAAGCATTCAAAGATTATTTTTGGACTTAAGGTTTTTTTTCCAAGACAAGCATTTCAGCTCTCCATTTTGGCTTTAGATCTTTGACCTAACTACTAAATTCTTATTCCAAATTCTGCCCACCTCAAACTTGTCTTCCCCCACCCACCCGTCCCGGACTTAGTCACTGGTGATGTCAGAGGCTAAGCCATGATGGGTGTGCTTAAAAGCTTCATGCTATAGAATCACATAATATAATTTTCAGCTCTGCTCAGAATTAGAAATGAGACACAATGCAACATTAACCATACATAATGATTTACCCAGGTATTGGAACATGAAGTTTCAAACTCTGTCCGGTATTTCTGACACTTGGTCTTGTCTTCATTGTTTTCATCCAGACACTTGAAGTAGATGTCCCTCGCATCCCAGCATTTCCGTCTGTCTTCTTTCAATGGAGCAGACATCTTCAGTTTTTATTATGGCTAAATCTGAAAATACACGTAGTACACAATTAAAGATTAAAAATATATATAATTGTACTTACTACTTAACAAGTCGGAAACATAAATATGAGAGCATACTCGAACACAACATTAGCATACATGCAGACCTCGCTTTTAACGTGCGTGGGTGTGATTGTGATCAGTGCATGTAAAATATGTGGGTATATTTACTTCCACTGTGTACAAAAATCAAGTTTTCATAGCTTATGTAGCTGATAGGAAGATCATTTTATTAAAACAATAAAAATTAAGAACATGGTAGTGGATTCCATGCAGTCATTAAACTGGTATTTCTCTTTGTTTAACAAATCGGGAATTACCAGTTTAATAGACAATTGACAATTTTGTAGACATACCAGTTAAAATCCAATCAGAGCTACACTGCCTGTACATGTGCATTAATATTTATATATTCATAGTATGACTACATATATGACTATCATCAATGCCCCGAAGCTTCGTTATGATTCAATGTTCGTCATGGCATTTGTTTTCCTATAGATGCATTTTGTTTAACATTTACTCTTTTCTTAGTGTACATTTTCAAGTTTTGTCTTCACTGCTCGAAAATGTCTTGAACAACAACATTGAACATGGTCCTAGAAAAACATTTATAACCCAATTGTAATGTTAAAACTTAAAAAAAGTAGTAAAACCAATAGTTTCACCAAGTATTCTCGTTTAATCCTTATATGAAGTTTCATTTGCTGATGCCATGCTCATATTTACTTGCACCATCTACATGACTAAGGTCCCGTAAGGAAGACATTTTTTAAATGCTTTTCACACTTTTGTAACTAAGTTGTTATATCCACAGATGATGCGCTATAAGATATAACGAAATTTTAAGCATAATAAATTTTCCTGTTTACCAATAAGGTTGACATTTGTTTCTACGTTAATTATTTTTTGTTTCACGTAAAGTGATTGGAATATTTGATTTCACAAACGGTAAATGCAAATTTTTAAAGTATAATTCCGAACTCGCGTTTTTGTCATTACCCTAACGAAGTTTGATGTATTCATGGTATAGTTATACCTAAAGTTATAGTAATGGTAGTTCATCAAGATAAACGTTTCCGGCACGATATTTATTATTGTGATGTTTATTGCTGCGTAATCGCGGTCCAATAAATGTCAAAATGTTTAAAAAACGGACCGTAGATGTTTACCTTGGTGAACTATAGTATTAGTAATGGCTACCCGGCGACTACGTGCACCGTTGTATAACACTCATTCCTACTTTGAACGTTTGTCCCTTGATGTACCAGTAATTTATCGCAAGAAGAACACCACACAAAG